>PVIY010030493.1:0-30912 GCA_004026745.1 Myrmecophaga tridactyla | reverse complement strand
TGGACAGCATGGCAGGTACACGATTCATGGAAGCAGACAGAGTAAAAGCCCCATCAGATACAGCATGGGCATCTTGAGAGGCAGCATGTGCTCTTTTCTGGACAGCATGGTAGGTACACGATTCATGGAACTAGAGTAAAAGCCCCGTCAGATACAGCATGGGCATCTTGAGAGGCAGCATGTGCTCTTTTATGGACAGCATGGCAGGTACACGATTCATGGAAGCAGACAGAGTAAAAGCCCCATCAGATACAGCATGGGCATCTTGAGAGGCAGCATGTGCTCTTTTATGGACAGCATGGCAGGCACACTTACATCCCTGCACACCTCTCTAGCACCACCAATGTTACCAGATAGAGACCCAGTAAGCTGTCTGTTCTTTTTGGTTTAACATGGGCACTCTTGGCTGGTAGCTTAAGACAACTCCAAACTCATTATAATCCTTTTCTTGGTATTTGTCTATTACAGGGCTTAGCTGTCTGATCGCATTTTAAATGTGGCTATACAACTGCTGTTGTATCACAGGAACAAACAAGCGGCCATCCAACAGAAGAACAGAAACACCTAACCCTTAGGGAGCTTGAAACCACCATCCGGGAAACCTGATACAGGATCATGACCGTAGGATAGCCATATAGTCTGGACTGATCACATCTCCAGCTCAGGCAGAGCAATGTTAGTAAGTGGGGACACTGAGAACTGAAGCCATCTGAACCACAAGTTGGCTGTCAGTTAACATTGTCAATAGAGTCAATTAACACTCTATTATTTGACTGTCTTCATTCACATGGCATTAATATTCTAGGAAACTCTTGCTCAGAAAGTTAAAGTTGCAAGTAACTTTATTTTTCATTTCAGGAACATCCCCAAATTAATTTAAACAAACACGAGATTACTACATTTACTGTCATTAAAGTATATACTCCCTTCTCAGAATGATAAAGAGCACTGAATGACTATTTACTTTTCAAAATTCACTTTACAACTTAGCCCCACATTTGCCCAATCAAAAACAAGCCTCCAAATCAAAAGACCCACCTTCCAGAAGACCCAAAAATAACCCAAATATCAAATATCCTATGTTTGCTGTTACTCCAAGATACTACTAAGACTCTACAATGTAGCACTGCCCTTAATATGGGAAGCATGAAATTCAGCTTTGCTTAACTGAGAGGATTACTTGAGGGCATATTTGGAAAGCCACAATTTGACAAGAGTAGGAAGCTTTAATTGCAAGGTATCATACAAAAAAGGCCCATGCAAGGTTAGTGTAGCATGCTGTAGGAGAAGTAACTACACCACCACACCTGCACCAAAGAATACTTTCGAGGACACGCAATCCCTCAGAATGTTAGTGGTTGTTACTTAAAAAACACAAGCAACAAAAGGAAAAAAATAATAAATGGACTTTCTCAAAATTATAAACTTTTATGCATCACAGGACTTCATCATAAGTGAAAAAACAACTTATAGAATGGGAGAACATATTTGGAAACCACCTCAGACAGGTGGTTTAATATCCAGAATATTTATAAATAAATCCTACAACTCAACAAAAAGAAAACAACCCCATTAAAAAATGGGCAAATGACTTGAACAGACATTTCTCCATAGAAGATATACAAATGGCCAAAAAGCACATGAAAAGATGTTCAACATTACTAACTACTAAGGAAATGAGAATCAAAACCACAATTCGATACCATTTCACACCCACTAGAATGGCTACTATTAAAAGAAACAAAAATTTAGAATATGTGTTGGAGAATATGTGGAAAAACAGCAACACTCATTCACTGCTGATGAAAACATAAAATGGTATAGCCACTGAGGAAGACAGTTTATCGGTTCCTCAGAAAGCTAAATATAGAATCACCAAGTGATCCAGCAATCCCACTACTATGGAATGAAAGGAGGGACATGCACAGATTTGCACACTGATGTTCACACCAGCATTATTCAAGATTGCCAAAAGATGGAAGCAACCCAAGTGTCCATCATCTGATGACCGGGTAAACGATGTACTGCATGTATATACACACACAAGGGAGTGCTATTCACATGAAAAAGGAATGAAGTTCTGATCCATGCGACAACCTGGATAAACCTTGAACACATGTTCAGGACAAATACGGTCTGATCTCACTGATAGGAAATAATTAGAATAAGCACACTCACAGAGTCAGTATCTAGAACGTAGATTACCAGGTGTTGAGTTGGAAGTAGGGAATGGGAAATTAATGCTTAAATTGTACAGAATGTCTACTGGGTTGACTGTAAAATTTTGTAATGGATGGTGGTGATGGCAGCACAATATCATGAATGTAATTAACTGTACTGAGTTATAGATGAAAATGTGGTTAAAAGGAAAATTTACTTTAAAAACTTGACATTTACAATGTATGTATACTGGATCACTATAAAACAGAATGCATGATTAATAAACATTATTTTCCTCAATCTCAAGTAATAGAATATTTTAAAATCCAGCCTTTTGATTACACTTATCAAATATTCTATTTACTAGAATAAAAATTAGAAGAAAAACATAGGACTGTACAACATAATGAACTCTATTGTAACCAATGGACTATAGTTATAGTACAATTATAAAAATGTTCTGTCATAAACTACAACAAATGTATACCATCATGGCAAAGTGTTAATAACAGGGTGGTATATGTGAATGCTGTATTTTATATATTTTATGCATGATATTTCTGTAAACCTACAACTTCTCTAACAAAAAAAATTTATTTAAAAATGTAACATTGTAAGAAACTCTACTTAAAGCTACGAAGATTAATTCGGAGAATGTCCTAGCCCTAAAATGAGAATAATGATATTCAAAAATGTTAATCTCATAATTATTTAAATCCAGAACCATGCCATTTAAGCAGTTGATTCAGAATAGAAAATTACTTTCAAAAACATCATTTAAAGTAATAAACATGATTCCTCGATGCAGTACCAACAACATGAGATTGCAAATCAGAAAAACTGTTAGTCTATAGCAGCAAAATTTTAAGAACAAAATATGGACTACTACGTTTTCAGTACTAATATTGAAAAGAAAAAAAGATTAGGAATCAGAACTGGATTCGAATTCCCCCTATTTTTGCCTTAGCCCTCTGAACCTGTTCATCGGAAAAATGTCGAATGCTTACCTACCCTACATGGTAGTTGTCAGGACTAAATACAAGAAAACTTAGCACACCTTCAAAAGGTACTCAGTTAGTGGCAGCAATTATATATGCCCAAGAATCTTCATTACAACTTTTTTCAGTCTTGCTAATTTTCGTTGTCTTTAGACAACATATGATAGATGTTCTAGTTTGCTAGCTGCCAGAGTACAACACACCATAGATAGATTGGCTTTTAATAAAAGGGGATTTATTTAGTTAAAAATGTATAGTTCTTCAGAGGAAAGGCAGCTAAATTTCAACTGAGGTTCTTTCTTACGTGGGAAGGCACAGGGCGATCTCTGCTGGCCTTCTCTCCAGGCCCCTGGGTTCCAACATCTTTCCCCAGGGTGATTCCTTTCTGCATCTCCAAAGGCCTGGGCTGAGCTGCGAGTGCTGAGGTGAGGTGTGCTGAGCTACTTGGGCTGTGCTGCATTGAGTCTCTCATTTAAGCACCAGCCGGTTAAGTCAAACGTCATTCACTGCAGCAGGCACCTCCTAGCCAACTGCAGATGTCATCAGTGACAGATGAGCCTCACCTGTCATTGGCTCAAGTTCACAGTAACAGAACTGGGCACCTTCACCTGGCCAAGTGGACACCTGAACCTAACTATCACAGAATACTACATTTTCCATAGTAATGATCAGATTTAATACTGCAGTTAATGTTGCTGGGTTGGGGAGGGAGCATTCCAAATTCTAGAGGATGCTACTGAATTTTATTCCCTCCTAAATTATTTGTACATGCTAAGCACCTTTAAGCTATTAGTGAAAATAAAAGGGGTCCGTTAAAGTTAACATGAGCCTGTGTACAGTTCCCACAGCCTCTGGTGTGAGAGAAAATCATCTGCGCTCCTACCTGTCCTTATAAAACTTCTTACAGTCCTGTTAGCGCAGGGAAATTGGTGTAACATTATTTTCCTAGATTTCAGGGCTCTGTAGGCCAATCCCTGACTTCCCTACTGGTGGATAAAGCCCAATTCACCACTGACCCCATATGAGAGGGAATAAGAGAACAGTACAAGCCAGTGTATTTCAGGTAAATAGGAAAGGTGGTCAGAAAGGATCATGGCTGAATTTTCTTACCTCTTAAATTTTAGTCATCTGTTCTCAAATACCTGTATAAAACAAATGTATGCAAATGCAGACAGCCCCCCCACACCCACCCTGCTTTGCCCAATAATGTGTCTGCCACAAAAATCCTGAAGAACTGTGAGATCATGTTTTCCGAATTATCATCTCCTTAAGGAAAATATCATTTTCCTTAATCATCCCAAGTAATATAAGATATAAGTATTTCAATCTAGCCTTTTCATTACACACATCAAACACACATTCAGTGGCAGACATCTACACATCTGAACAATGTGAAATATAAAGCAATTAAGCATATTTTAAAATAAGTAGTCTACAGCTCTACTGAGGTGGTTAAAAAACTTTATTTCATGCTTAAAATATTTTTCTAAGGCATCACAAAGTTATTACATATTCAGATTCTTCAATGGGAGAATGACATTCTAAAGGAGAAACCTTTAAAGAAGACTATTGTACAATATGATACTATAAGTATAATGGATTCACACAGCAGCAAAACCTACAAGACAGGAGACATCACAGAAAATGTCTAGTACGTAAAGCATAGGTGATTCATTCTAAATGTTTATGGTCTTCTTCCTCTTCTTTTGGCTAATACAGTTGTCCATCGTCCTACCCCCTTCTTTCCTGTGAAGCTGAAAACCTGTCTTCTCTTTATGGTGTGAAAACACATTAAAGTTCCATCTTGCTGATATATATGTGTGAAATACCACACACTATTAGCAGTCAAAAAAAAGTACAGAAGGTAGAGTCTGTCTTTTCAAAAACATGACAATGCTTTATTACTTTTAAAACATCCAGCATACATTCACTACGTAGAATCAATTAAGAACTTCCTGTATATGGAGACAAAAATCCACTGAAAACATCCACTATAAGATGCATTTTCTTGAACAGAATGCAAACTTTATTTTATATTAATTTAAGCTTCTGTGAATTTTTGAAATGTAAAATATCAAAGCTCTTCTACAACACCAAGTAAAAATCAGGAATGTGCACCTTATAATAATTTAAAAAAAAAAAAAGGAAAGAAAAAGTATAAAAATCTGAGATGAGTTGCCAAATTTACAATCTCACCTTTTTTTTTTAGGTGCATGGTCCAGGAATTGAACCCAGGTATCCTGCTTGAAAGGCAAGCATTCTACCACAAGTTGCCAAATTTAAAGTTATCTGTAGACAGTTCTTCAGTTTTAAGGATCCCTTAGTAAACTGTATCAAACTGTACCAACAAAAAAGCACTAGTTACTAAAAAAGGAGAATTTCCAGGCAATTATCATCCAAATTGGAAAACAAAAACAATACACTGAACAGAGAGCGACAAAAAAGGCAATAATCAACCTTTATGGGAATTAAGACAATAACCATGGATTTATAAAAACTCCCTAAATCAGTAGCATATTCTGTATTAATTACTATGTGTAGAAAACTATAATTAAATTAAAATAGTTTTTATCAATTGTATAATCTAAAAATATGAAGAAATTTTGGACTATATCTCTAAAACACCACAGAGGTGTCAGTGAAATATACATTTCTTGAGACTATGGGGAAAATTCCCATTAATGGGAAATATGTTCTTTTCTTCACACAGTGAAACTGAGAAAAATTATATCAAATTAAATATTTTTCCCTAACGTAAATTCGTTAGTACATCTTTTAAATACCTCAATAATGCAATACTTAGGAAGTGTAAATTCTCAACTCAGACTTGAACCAGGTTATTGTTAAATAAACACATTCAAACTTTATTACTCAGCACCAGACTTTTACCACCATACTGCTGCTCTTAAATCATCCTTCAAACTTTTATACCTAGTGCTACTTTTATTTTCGGAAGGTAGATTGTTCAATCTAATGACAATCTAGAATGACCCTTGCAAGGTAAGTCACAGTTTGCTCCAAAACAAATGATAAATCTTCCGTTTTTGTCAAAATCATAATATTAAGATACTTATAAAAATTAGTTAGCATTTATCTGTGGGCAATGAAGGACCCACAAAACGTTGTCTCACGGCATTCTGCGGAAAGTCTTTGTTGTTGGTTCGTTCTTTACTTCCACTTTCCTCCTCTGAAGCATCTTCATAGGCCTGTTTCTCCTCCACTTTTTTCAATGGTGGAAATTCCGGTAATAATTTTTCTTAAAGATAAAGATCAGATATGTGTTTTTTTTGATATATTAGATTAACTTTAGACTAAAACTGAGATAAATTCACAGTGCAACAGTGATTTGTAGGCCCATAAATTGGCTTAGTGTTCATCATACATTTGGATTTCCAGAAGGAAGCCACCATTAAGAATAAGACAAAAAACAGTCGCTATTATAAAAATAAAAACTTGCTTGGAAGACTCATTTACTTATCAAATTTAATCAATTACCCACTTATTTAAAGCCAAACTGAAATTAATGAACCAGAATTAATTCTCCAAATAGAAAGTTGTAAGAAAATATACCACATTAAGTATAACTATTTTATACAGGCTTACCTCATTTTATTGCACTTTGCATATAGTGCATCTTTTACTATTTGAAGGTTTGTGGCAACTCTGTCAAGCTAGTCTATTGGCACCATTTTTCCAACAGCATGTGCTCACTTTGTGTCTCTGTGTCACATTTTGGTAATTTCATAGTATTTCAATTTTTTTCATTATTATGCTATCTGTTATGCTGATCTATGATCAATGAACTTTGATGTTACTATAGTAATTGTTCTTAGGTGCCTCCAACCCATACCCACGTAAGACAGAGAAATTAACTTGGTAAATGCTGTGGTGAGGAAGACATGTCAAAAGCTGAGACAGGCTGAAAGGTAGACCTCTTGAGCCAAACAACCAAGTTTTAAGTACAAAGGAAAAGTTCTTGAAAGATGTTTTTAAATGTCACTCCCGTGAACACAGAAATGATAAGAGCACAAACTGCTTTACTGCTGATACAGAGAAAATGTTCGTGGTCTGGACAGATGATCAAACCAACCCACGTTCCCTTGAGCCAAAACCTAGTTCGGAGCAAGGCCCTAGCTCTCTTCAATTCTGTGAAGGCTTGAAAGAGGTGAGGAAGCTGCAGAAAAAAAGTGTGAAGCTAGGAGAGGTTGGCACATGACGTTTAAGGTAAAAAGCCCCCTCCTTCACAAAAAGTGCAAGATGAAGCTACCAGAGCTGATGCAGGAGCTGCAGCAAGTTATCCAAGAGATCTAGGTAAGATCACAAGGAGGCTGCAGTCAACAACAGACTTTCAATGCACACCAAACAGCTTTCGACTGGAAGCAGATGCCATCCACAACTTTCACAGATAGAGGGGAAACATCAATGCCTGGCCTCAAAGCTTCAGAGGATAGGCTGACATTCTTAGGGGGTTAATAGTCCTGGCAGCATCTAATGCAGCTGGTGACTAAGCTGAAGTCAATGCTCATTCACCATTCTAAAACTCCTAGGGCCCAAGAGTAGGTTAAATCTACTCTGCCTGTGCTCTGTATGTGGGACAATAAAGCCTGGATGACAGCACATCTGTTTACAACATGGCTTACTGAATATTTCAAACCCGCTGTTGAGACCTACTACTCAGGAAAAAAAAATTCCCTTTAATTCTGCTCACTGACAATGCACCCGGTCACCCAATAGCTCTGACAGAGATATACGAGATGGATGTCGTTCTCGTGCCTGTTAAAACAACGTCCATTTTGCAGCCAATAGATCAAGGAGTCATTTCAACTTTCAAGTCTTATTATTTAAGAAATACATTTCCTAAGGCTAGAGCTGCCATAGATAGTGATTCTTCTGCTAGATCTGGGTAAAGTAAATCAAAAACCTTCTGAAAAGATTCACCATTCTAGATGTCATTAAGACCATTTGTGATTCATAGGAGGAGGTCACAACAGCAACATTCACAGGAGTCTGGAAGACCTTGATTCCAAATCTCATGGGTGACTCTGAGGGTTCAAAACTTCAGGGAGGAAATAACTATAGATGTGGTGGAAACACCAAGTGAGACAGGAATTAGAAGTAGATTCTGAAGATATGATTTAATTGCTGCAATTTCATGATAAAACTTTAACAGATGAGGAGCTGCTTCTTATGGATGAGCAAAGAAAGTGGTTTCTTGAGATGGAAACTATTCTTGGTGAAAACACTATGAACAATGCTGAAATGCAACAAAGGATACAGAACATTTCATAAGCTTAGTCGATAAAACAGTGGCAGGGTTTGAGAGGACTGATTCCAATTTTTAAAGTTCTACTTTAGGTAAAACTTCTTTAGGTGCTTTCCAACAGCACCACATGCTATGGAGAAATTTTTCATTAAAGAAAGAGTTTATCTCTGCAGCCCTCTTTACTGTTGTCTTATTTTAAGTCTGCCTCTCTCCCTTCAGTGGCCACCATCCCGACTCGTCAGCAGCAATATGAAGGCAAGACCCTATACCACAAAAAGATTTCAGCTCACTTAAGGCTTACATGATGGTTAGCATTTTTTAGCAACAAAGTATTTTTTAATTAAGGTAAGTACATTTTTTTGACCTAACATAATGCATAATGAATAGATTACAGTAAAGTTTAAATATAACTTTTATATGCACTGGGAAACCAAAATACGTCTGTGGCTCACTTCCCTGCGACATTCACTGCATTAGGGTGGGCTGCACTAAGCCTGCGCTATCTCTAGGCATGCCGGTACTTTTTCAGTCAATAGAGACCGAAACAAGCTTGAACACTAACGTTGTTTCAGTTCCCAAGGGAAGGCAGTCAAGTATTTATGACTGAAGGCTGCATTCATGTCCCTATTTTTTTCAACTGGTTTTATAAATGCACCCTTCTCAACCCTCAAATACATAATTTTATTAAGGTACAATTACAAAAATTAAAATGAATGTAATTACCTATACGATGAATGAATTTTTAAATATGTACAAACACGCATATACATTTTATATTTTTTACAGGGCCTGCTGCTAGTTAACGTCAGTAAAGCAAACCATGTTACTGAGACACAGAAGAAAGAACTGGGCCAATAAGCTTTACTCTCAGTGATTCCAGACTGTCCCTAATGCTCGGCAATCCAAGAGAACAGAGGTGGGTGGTGCAAGGTGGAAGAAACTACGAAAAGAAATCAGTACAGAGTGGCCATCTGTTGTCTGGCCTGCTGGGCATTCCTCTGCTACAGGATTAACAGTCCCTCCCCTGTGCCGTATACCCTCTAGTTCTGGTGAACGCTCTTTTACAGGAATGGTTCTTCACGAGGGATGATTTTGCCCCCAAAGGGAACATCTGGCAATGTCTGGAGACATCTGTGACCACCACAACGAAGGGGGAGGAGGGGTACAGAGAGTGTGATGCTGCTTAACATTCTACAACACATAAGAGAGTCATTTAAAATAAAGAATTATCTAGCCCATAGCGGGCAAGTTGAGAAATCCTGCTTTACAGTAACTGATTTAAGTGAGCCCTTTACTCAAACAGAGCCAACCAGAATTCCTTCAAAAAAAGAAGGGGGTAGGAAAACAGTGGATTGTCTTCTTACTCCAGGACTGTGAGCTGAGCTCTCCACAACTGGCTGACGGTACCAACTAGAAAGACCAGGCTGGAATGAAGTCAAGCAAAGATATGGAGAACTTGCAATTCAGAAACGCAGTGTCTTAACGTCACTGGAGCCCCAAGATCCACTCAACTCTGCCCTCAGCCTCCTTTGTCACATAAGCCAATACATTCTGTTTTGCTCAAAACTATATCTAAGTTGAGTTTCTTTCTCTAACAACTCAAAATTAGTCAAACACACATAATACAAAACAACTGAAATCATTGGGGCCTCCTACAGAGGCAGTAATATCTCACTAAAATATATCCATCAGTGTCACCAAGAAAAATAAATTATATAATCATCTGAGTAGTAAATACTGAGTGTTTAGCACCTGTCACCAGGATAACCTGAGCATTGCATATCTATCTTATAAGTTTCATAATGATCCAATGGGGGCAGGTTTAATTGTTTCCATTTCTTAATGGAGGTAACAGTTTCAGATAAGTTAGGAAACTTCTGTCATACTGCTCAAAAGCAGAAGGGGTGGAATCCCCAATCAAATCTCTAGTTTAAGGACTACACTGCTTGCTTAGTGAATAATTTGGGATGGCATTCAGAAAACCCATTATTTTATGCCTTTCAATCTCTCCAAATTCACAGATATTTAAAAGTATAGGTTTTTCTTACTTTTACTGTGAACCGTGGCAGAGGAGAAAAGAACTTGAGTAGTTTGACATCAGTTGGCTAAATCACTTAAAGAATTCATTTCCGAAGGTGGCGGCTTAGCACTGTGCGCGTTTTAGTTCGTCCTCCAGAACAACTACTAAATAACCAGAAACAGTACAGAACAGCTCCTGGGGCCACGTCAGTGACCAGACACACAGCGTACCCCAGTCAGGATCAGCTGGACCTGCTGCGAGTGCCCCCAGAATCATGAGTTCCCCAAGCCGCGGAGGCCAGCGCCCCTCCCCCACAGGCTGCTTCCCAGAGGGGACAGGAAAGGGACTTTACCAGCAGCAGGGTCTGAGCACAATCAAATGCCAAATGTGAAATTAATTAACAAATTCTGACTACTAAGAATAGGCCCCCAGCTCAGGTGAACCTGGTCAAAGTGGAGATCGCTCATTTCTGCCCCGGCACCAAGGGGGGAGGGCTGACGGAAAAAGAAAAGAAAAACAGAGGTTTTTGTGGCTGTGTTTCTACAAAGGCTTGACTGCCTTTGGATACAGCGGCAGGACTTTTCAGGCTGCAACTGCCCCAGGCATAGGCAGAAACAAACTCTTTTGAGGACCTGTCTGGAGCCTGTGCCTTCCCCAGGGGAGGGGTGAAGCCCAACTCAGGTGGAATCCCTCCCTCAAGGAATTCAGACCCCAGGGCTTGGTCATTTGAAGCCATTAAAACCAGCCTACAACCTCTCCTCTGTCTCCACCACGCCCCCAGCAGGGAGAGTCTGCCAAAGTTAAAGGTACCACATCATCTTATGCTGGTGGGACCTGCAGTCAGACAAGCACCTCATACTGGGCAGGATAAGAAAAACAGAGCCCAGAGACTTCACAGCAAAGTCTGTCAACCTGCTGGGTCTCACCCTCTGAGAAAACCGACGCAGGTGACTCTTTCCTCCTGATGGGAGGCCAGTGTGGTCTGGGAAAATCTGGCTGGGGTCTACAATACCTAAGTAGACCCTCCTCAGGGTGGGGAGGGGGAAGGCACCATAAGAGCAGGGCAAGAAACAAGAAAACAAGAACCGAAAAATTCTTCTGTTAAACATAACCTAAGCTAGAGGTCCAGAAAAAGCTGAACTGAATGTCAAAGAACAGATAGACAACAAATTCATCCAGCAAGAAAACCCTAGGTAAAAGAAGGGAAAGCAATCTCCAGAATAAACTAATTAAGGTAATTAAATGCCTATATGCCAGCAAAAAATAACAAATCACACTAGGAAAATTGAAGATATGGCCCAGTCAAAGGAACAAACCAACAATTCAAATGACACACAGGAGCTGAAACAATTAATTCAGAATATACGAACAGACATGGAAAACCTCATCAAAAACCAAATCAATGAATTGAGAGAGGATATGAAGAAGGCAAGGAATGAACAAAAAGAAGAAATGGAAAGTCTGAAAAAACAAATCACAGAACTTATGGGAATGAAAGGCACAGCAGAAGAGATGAAAAAAAATGGAAACCTACAATGGTAGCTTTCAAGAGGCAGAGAATAGGATTAGTGAACTGAAGGACGGAACATACGATTTCCGACAAGAAAAAGAAACTATAGGGAAAAAAATGGAAAAATATGAGCAGGGACTCAGGGAACTGAATGACAATATGAAGCGCACGAATATATACGTGTTGTGGGTGTCCCAGAAGGAGAAGAAAAGGGAAAAGGAGGAGAAAAACTAATGGAGGAAATTATTACTGAAAATTTCCCAACTCTTACAAAAGACTTAAAATTACAGATCTAAGAAGTGCAGCACACCCCAAAGAGAATAGATCCAAATAGACATTCTCCAAGACATTTACTAATCAGAATGTCAGAGGTCAAAGAGAAAGAGAGAATCTTGAAAGCAGCAAGAGAAAAGCAATCCATCACATACAAGGGAAGCCCAATAAGACTATGTGTAGATTTCTCAGCAGAAACCATGGAGGTAAGAAGACAATGGGATGATATATTTAAATTACTAAAAGAGAAAAACTGCCAACCAAGAATTCAATATCCAGCAAAATTGTCCTTCAAAAATGAGGGAGAAATTAAAACATTTTTGGACAAAAAATCAGAGAGAATTTGTGACCAAGAGACCAGCTCTGCAAGAAATAAAAAAGGGAGCACTAGTGACAGATACGAAAAGACAAAAAGAGAGAGGTGTGAAGAAGAGTATAGAAAGGAAGACTAAGAGTAAAGGTAAAAAGAAGGAAAATTAGATATGACATAAAAAATCCAAAAGGCAAAATGGTAGAAGAAAGTACTACCTGTACAGTAATAACACTAAACGTTAATGGATTGAACCCCCAATCAAAAGGCATAGACTGGCGAGAATGGATTAAAAAACAGGACCCATCTATATGCTGTCTACAGGAAACACATCTTAGATCCAAAGATAAACATAGGTTGAAAGTGAAAGGTTGGGAAAAGATATTTCATGCAAATAACAACCAGAAAAGAACAGGAGTAGCTATACTAATATCCAACAAATTAGACTTCAAATGTAAACAGTTAAAAGAGACAAAGAAGGATACTATGTACTAATAAAAGGAACAATTCAGCATGAAGACATAACAATCTTCATTTATGTTATGCACCGAACCAGAATGCTCCAAAATACACGTGGCAAACACTGAAAACACTGAAAAGAGAAATAGACACATCTACCATAATAGTTGGAGACTTCAATTCCCCACTCTCATCAACGGACAGAACATCTAGACAGAGGATCAATAAAGAAACAGAGAATTTGAATATTACAATAAATGAGCTAGACTTAACAGACATTTATAGAACATTACACCCCACAACAGCAGGATACATCTTTTTCTCAAGTGCTCATGGATCATTCTCAAGGATAGACCATATGCTGGGTCACAAAGCAAGTCTCAATAAATTTAAAAAGACTGAAATCATACAAAACACTTTCTCAGATCATAAAGGAATGAAGTTGGAAATCAATAATAGGCAGAGCGCCAGAAAATTCACAAATGTATGGGAGGCTCAACAACACACTCTTAAACAACCAGTGGGTCAAGGAAGAAATTACAAGAGAAATCAGTAAATATCTCGAGGCGAATGAAAATGAAAACACAACATATCAAAACTTATGGGATGTAGCAAAGGCAGTGCTAAGAGGGAAATTTTATTGCCCTAAATGCCTATATCAAAAAAGAAGAAAGGGCAAAAATTGAGGAATTAACTGTCTACTTGGAAGAACTAGAGAAAGAACAGCAAAGTAACCCCAAAGCAAACAAAAGGAAATAACAAAGATTAGAGCAGAAATAAATGAAATTGAGAACATGAAAACAATTGAGAAAATCAATAAAACCAGAAGTTGGTTCTATGAGAAAATCAACAAGATTGATGGATCCTTAGCAAGAGTGACAAAAAGAAGAAGAGAGAGGATGCAAATAAATAAGATCAGAAATGGAAGAGATATAACCACTGACCCCACAGAAATAAAGGAAGTAATGAGAGGATACTATGAACAACTTTATGCTAATAAATACAACAATGTAGATGAAATGGACAACTTCCTAGAAAGGCATGAACAACCAACTTTGACTCGAGAAGAACTAGACGACCTCAACAAACCAATCACAAGTAAAGAAACTGAATCAGTCATTAAGAAGCTTCCCAAAAAGAAAAGCTCTGGACCAGATGGCTTCACATGTGAATTCTACCAAACATTAGTGAATTCTACCAAAGAATTAGTACCAGTCCTGCTCAAACTCTTCAAAAAAATTGAAGAGGAGGGAAAGCTACCTAATTCATTCTATGAAGCCAACATCACCCTCACACCAAAGTCAAAGATATTACAAAAAAAGAAAACTACAGACCAATCTCTCTAATAAATATAGATGCAAAAATCCTCAACAAAATTCTAGCAAATCGAATTCAGCAACACCTTAAAACAATTATACATCATGACCAAGTAGGATTCATCCCAGGTATGTAAGGATGGTTCAACATAAGAAAATCAATTAATGTAATACACCATATCAACAAATCAAAGCAGAAAAACCACATGATCATCTTGATTGATGCACAAAAGGCATGTGAAAAAATTTAACATCCATTCCTGTCAAAAACACTTCAAAGGATAGGAATAGAAGGGAACTTCCTTAAAATGATAAAGGGAATATATGAAAAACCCATAGCTAATATCATCCTCAATGGGGAAAAACTGAAAACTTTCCCCCTAAGATCAGGAACAAGACAAGGAGGTCCACTATCACCACTGTTATTCAACATTGTGTTGGAAGTTCTAGCCAGAGCAATTAGACAAGAAAAAGAAATACAAAGCATCAAAATTGGAAAGGAAGAAGTAAAACTCTCACTGTTTGCAGATGATATGATACTATATGTCGAAAACCCTGAAAAATCCACAGCAAAACTACTAGAGCTAATAAATGAGTACAGCAAAGTGGAGGTTACAAGATCAACACTCAAAAATCTGTAGGGGGAAATCAAGAAACGAATTCCATTTACAATTGCAACCAAAAGAATAAAATATTTAAGAATAAATTTAACTAAAGAGACAAAAAACCTACACAAAGAAAACTACAAAAAATTGTCAGAAGAAATCAGGGAAAACCTAAATAGATGGAAGAGCATACCGTGTTAATGGACTGGAAGACTAAATATAGTTAAGATGTCAATTCTACCTAAATTGATTTACAGATTCAAAGCAATACCAATCAAAATCCAAACAACTTACTTTTCAGAAATAGAAAAACCAATAAGCAAATTTATCTGGAAGGGCAGGGTGCCCCGAATTGCTAAAAGTATCCTGAGGAAAAAAAATGAAGCTGGAGGGCTCACACTGCCCGACTTTAAGGCGTATTATGAAGCTATAGTGGTCAAAACAGCACAGTACTGGCATAAAGATAGATATATTGATCAATGGAATCGAATAGAATGTTCAGATATAGACCCTCTCATCTATGGACAATTGATCTTTGATAAGGCAGACAAACCACCTCACCTAGGACAGAACAGTCTCTTCAATAAATGGTGCCTAGAGAACTGGATATCCATATGCAAAAGAATGAAAGAGGACCCATATCTCACACCTTATATAACAGTTAACTCAAAATGGATCAAAGATCTAAACATAAGGTCTAAGACCATAAAACAGAGGAAAATGCAGGGAAATATCTTATAAATCTTTTACTTGGAGGCAGTATTATAGACCTTACACCCAAAGCAAGAGCAATGAAGAAAGAAAGAAATGGGAACTCCTCAAAATTACAAACTTTTGTGCATCAAAGAACTTCATCAAGAAAGTAAAAAGACAGCCTACACACTGGGAGACAATATTTGGAAACAACATATCAGATAAAGGTCTAGTATCCAGAATTCATAAAGAGAATGTTCAACTTAACAACAAAAAGACAGCCAACCCAATTACAAAATGGGCAAAAGACTTGAAAAGACAGTTCTCAGAAGAGGAAATACAAATGGCCAAAAGGCACATGAAGAGATGCTCAACTTCCCTGGCTATTAGGGAAATGCAAATCAAAACCACAATGAGATATCATCTCACACCCACCAGAATGGCCATTATCAATAAAACAGAAAATGACAAGTGCTGGAGAGGATGTGGAGAAAGAGGCATACTTATCCACTGCTGGTGGGAATGTCAAATGTGCAACCGCTGTGGAAGGCAGTTTGGGGGTTCCTCAAAAAGCTGAATATAGAATCGCCATATGACCCGGCAATACCATTGCTAGGTACCTACTCAAAGGATGTAAGGGCAAAGACACAAACAGACATTTGCACACCAATGTTTATAGCAGTATTATTTACAATTGCAAAGAGATGGAAACAGCCAAAATGTCCATCAACAGACGAGTGGCTAAACAAACTGTGGTATATACATACGATGGAATTATTATGCAGCTTTAAGACAGAATAAAGTTATGAAGTATGTAACAACATGGATGGACCTTGAGGACATTATGCTGAGTGAGATTAGCCAAAAACAAAGGGACAAATACTGTATGGTCTCACTGATATGAACTGACATTAGTGAATCAACTTGGAATATTTCGTTGGTAACAGAGACCATCAGGAGATAGAAATAGGGTAAGATATTGGGTAATTGGAGCTGAAGGGATACAAACTGTGCAATAGGACTGAATATAAAAACTCAGAAATGAACAGCACAATACGCCTTAACTGTAATAAAATTATGTTAAAACACTGAATGAAGCTGCATTTGAGAAAGATAGAGGGAGGAGGGCTGGGGGCATAAATGAAATCAGAAAGAAAGATAGACGATAAAAATTGAGATGGTATAATCTAGGAATGCCTAGAGTGTATAATGATAGTGACTAAATGTACAAATTTTAAAAATGTGCATGAGGAAGAACAAAGGAATGTCATTACTGCAGGGTGCTGAAAATAGATGGTAATTAATATTTAAAGATTCCAACTTATGTGTGAGACTAAAGCAAATATTTATTTGGTACAAAATTTATATTTTGACTAGAGCATCTTCTAATATAACTTATGTTGATAGCTTGATTAAACACCGAAAGTACTTGGAATCTCAGGTAGCCACATGAGATTTTGTTGGTTTGTCCAGAGTGATGCCCCGATGAATCCCACAGTGATTTGATCAGTGAGTGGAAAAGTATTTGCAAAGTTCCCTTCGGGGACTGGTGAGAACGGGGAGAAATTCAACTTCCCCAAGTTGAATTCTTGATATTCTCACAAGCAGTGTGGACAACCAAAGCTACAGGCTGAGCCCGCAGTCTTGGGGTTTGTTCATATGAAACTTAACCCCACAAAGGATAGGTCAAGTCTACTTAAAATTTAGGCCTAAGAGTCACCCCCAAGAGAGCCTCTTTTGTTGCTCAGATGTGGTCTCTCCCTCCAGCCAACACAACAAGCAAACTCACCACTCTCCCCCTGTCTACGTGGGACATGACTCCCAGGGGTGTAGACCTTTCAGGCAACGTGGGACAGAAATCCTAGAATAAGCTGAGACTCAGCACCAAGGGATTGAGAAAACCTTCTCGACCAAAAGGGGGAAGAGTGAAATGAGACTGTGTCAATGGCTGAGAGATTCCAGAGTCGAGAGGTTATCCTGGAGGTTATTCTTACGCATTAAGTAGATATCACCTTGTTATTCAAGATGTAGTGGAGAGGCTGGAGGGAACTGCCTGAAAATGTAGAGCTGTGTTTCAATAGCCATGTTTGTTGATGATGAATGAATAATAAAACTTTCACAATGTGACTGTGTTGATTGTGAAAACCTTGTGTCTGATGCTCCTTTAATAGATGAGTAGAACATACGAAATAAAAATAAGTAATAGGGGGAACAAATGTTAAAATAAATTTAGTTTGAAATGCTAGTGATAAATGAAAGCGAGGGGTAAGGGGTATGGTATGTTTAATCTTTTTTTTTCTGTTATCATTTTATTTCTTTTTCAGTTGTCTTTTTATTTCTTTTTCTGAATTGATGCAAATGTTCTAAGAAATGATGAATATGCAACGATGTGATGATATTGAGAATTACTGATTATGTATGTAGAACAGAAAGATATGTTAATGTTTTTATTTGTTCTAAATTTTTTTTAATAAATTAAAAAATTAAAAAAAAATTCATTTCCAAGAAAATGAATTTCCTTGTAACTTGTTATAAGAGATACAGTATCTTCTCTGGCCATTTCTTTAGGTTCATCTTTTCAAAAGTTTCTTAAATTGTGCTGAATTACTCACTGTCCCTACCCTCCACATTCAAAAACACTTAACATCTTCTGAAAACGCCAGTTATATATCCTGGTAAACCCAGCAGAGTCAACATTCTTTCAAGAAGATTGTATGGTAAAACCAAAAGACAAACACTTTGAGAACCAGGGAGTTACAGATTTTCTTACTAAAAGTACTTTCTTTAAGACAGTGGTTCTCAAGAGTGAGCCTTAGGCCAAGCAGCAGCAATTTTACCTGGGATTTGTTAGAAATGCAAATTCTCAGCTCCTATCGCAGAACCTTGAATCAGAAACTCAGGTTAGGGGCCAGCAATATGACAACCAACACCTAATTCCTCAGAGAAAACAATCTATGCAGATGCCCTCGGCAGCCTACTCAGACCCAGATGAGAACATGATCTGGCAACAGAGTACCTCTCCCAGGATGGATCTGCCGTATAAACTGGTGTCGCTGTAGGTCCAAGGCACCTTGCAAATTGATCACCCTCCAGATTGTCTGATAGCTGTAAGACTTATTTGAGGGTGAAGACAGAGCAGAGGTAATCAAGAAAAACCAAACGTAACTGTTGAGGTATTTTTATGTATTTATCATTTGCATTAATCAAATTTTATGTTTTATTCACAATTACACGTTGTGAATGAACATTTTACCTTAAACTTGGCAACAAATCTGTCTTTGAGTAGGAACTATTTATTCTTTCCTATGGGTCCGCGGCCTTTGATGGATAAAATGATTTCTTTTCTAGACATACCTATTTTAGTATCAATGCCATTATTTAGGAGAAGAATAAACAATCAGTCATCCAATGCACAGGTGCATTTTAAATGAAATGTTATTTCAGTTATCACCAATACTTCTCTACTGATTTTATTTCATGTTTTTACCTCAGTAAAATCCAATACAGCCAAAAAAAAAAAAAAAAAAAAAAAAAAAAAAAAAAAAAAAAAAAAAAAAAAAAAAAAAAAAAAAAAAAAAAAAAAAAAAAAAAAAAAGGCAGCATAACGGAAGAGTCTGATTTGGTTCTACACTCAGCTCTGTAGTTTGTATGTGACCTTTAAGCCGTAGCACCCTCGACCATAAAACAAGAACAGAATCATCTATGCAGTCTACTTTAGAGAAAGTGGGACAAGAGAGAGATATGGGAAAATTCTTTACAGACTTTGCAAATATGAGGGCTTTCTTAACAGTATGACTTCCAAGATTAAAAATTGGAATTATCTATAATAGAATAATAGATATAATAGAATTTTCTATAGTTATTTATATTAAGACAGACAATAGCTAATGCTTCTAATTAAGTAAACTCATTTTGTAATAAGGTACACAGTGTCAATACAAATCCTAAAAAAGCTACAGAAACAGCTTTTCCCGATTTCCTACCCAGAAAACCTTAGAATTGGCTGATATATAAATAATAATCTTCAAATGTAGTCACTGTACTAATGAACGACTTTAAAGACTCATTCTGACTTTCTTAAAATTCTGACTTAGGTATATACAACTGGATCCATGAATATGAAAATTCCAAATAAACTGATATCAGATCAATGCTATTAAATATCTACTGTTCATATGCAATGTTAAACTCCTCCATACTTTTATACAAGTCAAGAAAATAACAGTGTTTCATGGTCCATGACAGATTTAGACCACAATTCCACGTTTAGGAAGCTAGGCCAGAAGACTATCTGTTAAATAAGTGATTGTATTTACAGAAATTAACAAGACCACAGTGAATAAAAAGGAAATATTTAAAAATATACTTACTTGAAGGGTATGGTTGTGGTCTGCGCCTTTTTGAAGGACAAAGGCAATCTGCCACAAATATCATACACTGCAAAAATAAACACTGTAAGAAATCTGAATCCATAATATATCATATAGCTAGTACAACTATATCAAATTATAAAATTTTTAAAATTAATTTTTTTCCTAGAACTCTGAAAATGAAATACTTACAAGTCCTAACAATAATCCTGAAAGTAGAGTTGCCAAAGCAAAAACCGCATATGATCCCCAAACTGGTAATCCAAGGTCTTCAATAAAGTAGTTATGGCAAGTCTAAAATCGAAAGAAAAATAAAATAAAAACCTGGTCTTTTATAAAAAAAGCAATAGTATTAAAAACATTTAAAATATAAATAAAATTTTAGCCCATACCCTGATCCACATAGATAGCTGAAAGAGTGCTGACATACTACTCATCCTAAAATAAAAGAGAGATGATTGAAAAATAAGACATAGCTCTGAAGTAGTATATGTGTGTATATATCTATATATCCAAATCTATTTTATTTCCTCCTCTATAATTTCCCCAACACAACCAATTTTATAGCTTGCATAAAGACTAGTGATATATTATGGATTTCGTGACTGAAATGAGAATGCTTGCTAATGAAAAGTAATGTTTCTGAACTTTTGCCACTATGTGACACCCTCATAAATAAAACTTGATAACTATTTTTCCTTTTCTCCTACCGCTTTCACACTAATCATTAATTATTTATTTGATGATTTTGCTAAGTGTGCAATAAAATAATTATTTTTTCTTTCTATAAGAGCTTACACTCAGATCTCTTTGGTTGTTTTTAGTAAGGAGGGATTAGCAACTTTACCAGTTTTTCTTTTTCGCATGGGCAGGTACCAGGAAACAAACCCGGGTCTCCGGCACGGCAGGCAAGAATTCTGCCACTTGAGCCACCTCTGCCCGCCCTGTATACTGTTTTTGAAAAGTAAAAATAAGATATCCCCTTCTGCCTTCTGAGGTCGAGCAAATCAGATGGATGCCACATAAAATCCCAGTACATTCTGAATAATAAATCACAGGCTTTATGAACCGCTTGGCTAAGGTACACTCACTGTAAGCAAAGAGCACCCTTGAAATCCTCCAAAGAATTAACAAGGAAGGGAGCCTGAGGAAGAAAAAAACTCAGGAGAAACCAACTTGGTGTTTTAAGTAGAGGCCATCAAAAAAACAGTAGTTGAACTATAACATACCTTGCAAGTCATAATGATGAATACTTACAAATATATATGCCTCTGTAATAACCCCCTAGCTCAAGATAGAGGGCATTTCCAAAATCCCAGGAGGCTCCTTTGTCAAAACCAACCCACCCCCTCCAAATATAACTACTATTTTGTCTTCTATCACCAAAGATTAACTTTGCCTGTTTTTCACCTTTGCCTTTTTAAAGTATTTTTAACATCTTCCACGTCACTTCAGGAAACAATCTAGAACTTTCAAACTGGACCCACTACTGCAGTCTTCTAAACAGCTACCAGATTGGAAGGGATAAAAGTGAACTTTCCAGTAATGAAGCAGGAACTGCCACGAGGTTAGTAGAGGGTAGACAGGAGAAAAGCTAGAGGTCCGCGAGCCTCCTCCCGAGGTTCTGAGGAATGAGATGATAATAGGGAAAAAAGACAAGCCCAGATTTCTAACATCCTGTCCTAAACCTGCCATTCTCCAGCTGTATGATTTTTCCTAAATATAGGTTCTTCATATTCCTAAAAGGAAAGAATGATATCAATCTCCTAAGGGTATTTGTTGTTAGATCTGGCCTATCCTTTCAAGATTAAATTCAAAAGAAATAAAAAAGTCTTACATTACTCCATTCCAAGAAAACAAAATAGGAGGAAGGAAATATAAATCATAATCGTACATTAAAAAAAAAACAAATCTTAGGGGTGGAAGGTAGTTCAGCGGTTAGAATGCCCACCTTCCCTGCGGGAGACCTGGGTTTGATTCCCAGACCATGCACCCTCCCCCCAAACTAAAATAAATAAATAAATAAAAACCTTAGGGTTTTAGTTAACTAAGAGCTCAAAATTATTAACAAACCTGACAATGCAACTAAAAAAGGCTAACAATCTTCCAGATATAGGCTTTGATATCTATCCAATCAATATAATCCAAAACATAAAATTAATCAGATCACATCAGGTGCACAATGCTCATTTTTTAGGATAATTTATAAAGGCTTATAACAATATAAACAGTCCCTGAAAACACTTATACAATTCAAGAAATTGGGGATGATTAGTTTGAAAGAGACCTGATGAACAATATTGATTTGAATGGCTACTAACTAATAAAAGGAGAGTTACATTTATTTATAGGGAAGGGGCAGAATAAATCTATGGAAATTTGAGGCAAAGCTTACCTCAATATAAGGCTTCCTCCAAAAACAGTGAAGTCCTAATAAGGGCCCAAGCACTACCTGAGGAGTCTGTAAGAAGCTTTCCGTAGTTGTGAATGCATCAATTTAGTTCACTTCCTAAATAGCTCCTTTCAGGTCTATGAATGAGGTGGCTTCTTTATTCCTTCAAACTTTTATTAAATATTCTTGGACATTTTCCTCTATCAGCTTTATGCTTATTCTGAACCCAATACCTCTCATGTAGGAGGAACTGAGATTTTTAACTAGACTAGGTCTCTCCTGAAATCAATGGACTCTCTAAGTGTAACTGCAGGAAAACACTACACAAGCAACAAGCTACCAGGACTGTACCTACATACAGTTTGGCATAAAAATAAAAGTTACAATAGCGTTAGTTTGATGTATTTTAATGCTACAGAAAATAATTACATAGGAAACAAATGCTAAGTCATCATATAAGTAAAATATTTTTTTTACATAATTAAATCCAAGGGCTTTAAAGGCCAATTATAAAAAGGCATGCTTCAAAAACAAGAAAGGTCTGTGGGATGCTCAAACACAACGAAGCTACCGTAGAACATCCTAATTTAAACGCCGGTCACTGGGGCGGGGAACACTCTGAGTGCCCTATTCAGTTTGACAAAAAAAAGGGACAGACTGCTGCTCTGAGGATTCAATGGAGACTCATAATCAACCATTTTCTACTGGAAAGCAGTTACGATTCATTTATGAGACAAGATTTTATAGAACAAAGACCAGTTGCATTTTCAGTTCAACAGCAAATACTTTAATCACATTGCCTTCCATGTCGCATCTGTTTCGTAAGAAGCAAAACGGGAATAGGACAAAGGAATCGAGACCTAAAGCACTCTGCAGCTTCACTGTGGCCTGTACCGATTAAACCCTTACCAGGAACACGAGGTTCCTCATTCGGGCTGGCTGGTGGTTAGGCTGGGGAGCTCTGCTGGCTAAAGGACAATTCAATTCAGAGTTTTCTCAGGAAGACAGAGGCAGGAAGACAGAAAGAGGTGCCAATGGCAAAGTGCTATTTCCAAACACTGCTTAGGGCTGTTACTCCCCACCACCCCCAGAAGTCAGGATGTTTTTTTTAATCTTATGCAATCAGTGCCCAGTTCCCCATCCTCTAGGGATAACCATAAGGGAGAAGACACACCGGGATGAATACATGGCAACCTCAGCAAAACTTGCAACTCCCATGTCTCTTGGATGACTCACGCGGCCTTAAATCCCAATGGCAAAGCAGGAAACATGCTTGCAATCTCCAATCCTTACTGCCCCACAGCAAGCTGCTACCAGGTAACAATACAGCTGCTTCTAGCTATATATAAAGCTCAGTAGTGAGTCATACCTTTAGGGTCACTAATTTTCCACACTATTCATATGCATTATCAGACGGGGGGGTAATCAATCATAATTCATTCACTTCGCATAGAGAACTTAAGTCTAAAGGGAACGCAAGTAGGTAAACATTTGAAGCTTCTCATTCAAACTATGACGCTTAAGTCATAGCTCTACCATCCGCGGCTCACACTCTCAGGGGACTACTCCTGTTTTTGATACATATGGCCATATCCACCAAGCTAAAACATTCCTGAAAAGGGATTCAACTTAAACCTATAGAATGCCTCTTTCTGGCTTGCTAGGATGAAAGTATCTGTTCTGGTCTTATACATACTAACACGTGATAAATCTGAATGTACCCTAAGAGCCCAGGAAATAATTCAGTGTGAATGTTTCTTCTGCATGAAATTTAATTACTCGTTCCAATTAATTCTGAAATGGCTAAGAGAAAATCCCTTCATACTTACAGAACAGAACCTGGACCAAGCCAGGATGAAACAGGTTCAATGCTCTTCCACTCTTTTTCACTTATAAAGTTTATGAAGTCCTTCTTAGTTCTTGGGCCCTGATAGCGCCTAAATTCACCATCTTTACAACTAAAAAGGATCAGAGTTAAAAATTAACCAGCACCTAGTAAATAACAAATTTGATTTTGCTACTTATTCACGTCATTTTATTGTCAATACATAAAATCACTAGCAATGCACACATAATTACATTAATTATCTGTTCATGATATTTTAGCCCCAAATTTAATTAAACAAATCTATACTTTTAAAACAAGCCTAAGACTTAAAACTTTGTTACTGTTATTCTTACAAATAACAAAACCATGAGAGTCCAAAGATAAATCTCAGAAAAATCACTTTTAAGCTTTATGCATAATACACATATTAAAGGAATTACTTTATGAAAAGCTGTTAAAATAGTACCTGGCACATACTGAATATCAGCTACTGTTAAATGACAAGTTAAAAATTAAAGGCATTTTCCCAGTACTTCCAGTTATCATCACATCATCTCAGCCATCATGCTTTAAGTCGCTGGAGTCATCTGGTTCAGGGCTTTCCTCCCTCACATTTCCAGCCATTCTCCTGTGCAGTCCGGATGCTTCTCCTGAGATCTCCCTCCTGCTTCCCAACCCAGTATGGTGTTCATCATAGGGTCATAACAACTCTCCCTGCTCCCTTATCTTCACCATTTCCAAACTACCCTAAACAGAAATACCAGTCTAATCCTACTTAATTAACACTTCTATTTTTATCACTTAAGTGCAAATATTTTCAACAGCACCTACTACTTACAGGAGGTACAGGAGATCCTTTCCCCACCCAGAGTAAAAGACCACAAGTACCATGCCCCCACCTCCCCCCAAAATTTTTCTGGAGAAGGCATCTGAGATGTTCTTTGAAGGATGAGTATGATTTCAACAAGCAGAAATTAGGGGAAAAGGAATAATAAAAATGTAACTAAAATCAAAGGAGCCAGAAATTCCAAGTTCAGGGAGTACTGAGAAGTAAAGAAGGAAAAGAAGAGACATTACAGCCAATTAAAAGCATGTGGGGTAAAGAGTGAAAAAGGAGAAGCACTCAAGGAGACAGAAAACAGAAACAGATACAAAGGGAGCAGGGTGAATAAAGAAGGCACCACAAACAGATTCAAACATAAAGGGAAAAAAACAATAGGAAAAGCAAGATAAAAGACAGACACAAAATACTGCCAACAAATTGTTTCCATAATTTCAAATGAGGATAAAAGTATATGTCGGTATTTAACCTATCAGCTAGATGATATAAAGGACAGGAAGGTACAAAGATTTGAAGTTTCCCACCCCTGGTTTAGAAGATTAAGTTAAATGAAAAGACCTGATAATGAAGACCACGTAACCTTGTTTACCGTAACTCAAAATCCAACCATATCGCTACTACTCTCCCCAAGGCTGAGCCACAACCCTTTCTTAGCTACTCTGCTTCTATTATCACTGCTTATGACATTGTCCTCAGAAAGGAATGCCTACCCTGCCCTCAGATGTCCTGCCCTCCCTCTAAGGTTGTGTTTAAACTTGAAATTCTCTGGGAGCCATGCCAGCTCACAGCGGCTTATTTCTCCCTAACCTAACTCCCTACAGGACTTAAACTTGTACCATTACTTTGGGCTCATCATGGTTTACTGTGCAGTATATTGAGCAGTATAGCATCATTACAAACTCTTAAGAACTGTGACCATGTTATTCGCACCGTCCATCTACCCTAAGGCACCTACAGCAACTCTAAGAGCACAATCAGTATACCTGCCCTCCAGTGTACCTGCCCTCCAGTGTACCTGCCCTCCAGTGTACCTGCCGAACACAATAAAATTACCTCAGCTCCTTAAATGTGATGCGAGCCAGAGGCTTACTATTCTGAGTATTATACTACCATGCTACCTTCTCCATAACTATAAAGTCTTTACATACTTACTGATAAATAGTAGGAAGAGCAGTTATGATAAATCGTCCACTCAGCCCTGTAGACATAAAGAAAGGCTTCAGAAATAAAAACAAGAACAAATTGCAGGTTTTACATGGGTCAATTACTGGCTACTTTAAAGTTGATTCTTAATTACTTAAATACTAATGGGGAAAGAATATGAAATACTTAAAATAATAGTTGAGCTTTGTAATGAACAAAAAAAAATCTCAATTATGTACTCATAGCAACTTTATAAAGAGATCACCATACATCATCTCAATAAAAAGGTATGTTATTGAAGGCATTTGTAAATATATATAAACACTTATACCATTGTGCAAGACAACTAGAGATCATTCATGGACAACACGTATATCAGTATCATTTTAGAAAGGTCTAAAATCAAATGAAATTGCATTTGGCATTCAAGAAACAAAAGCAGATTCTAAGGTGTTGCTAAAAATGTAAAATATTATGAATCTTTCATAAGAGGGGCAATAATAGTAATAGCCAAGCACTGATAAGAGTGAGAATTAACCTCTTTGGGCCTCAGTTTTCTTACCCACCTGTCTGGGGGTTCACAAATTGTATGAAAATTAAATAATAAATGCCAACAAAAGAGAACTGTTCATAATGTATGAAAATTAAATAATAAATGCCAACAAAAGGGAACTATTCATAAATATTCATTATTATCATCATTTAGGATGGGAAGAGAGCCAGGGACCCAAGTTTACTGCTGCGACCCCCGAGAGTAAGTGAGAAGAGGCTGATTCTGAGGAAGGACTGTCCTACCATCAAGGCCTGCCACCTGCCCAGGGGGTTCACGTCAGGAATGCACCAGACCCCATAACTTTGAGAGGTTTTTTTGGGGGGGATGGGTGGGGGGGGTACATGGTCCAGGAATCAAACCTGGGTCTCCTGCTGCCACTGAACCACCCATGCACCCATCCTGAGAGCTTTTATAATTAAAAGCCCATGTCCTTGTATCACAGACATTAAATCTGGGAAAAATTCAATTTCAGAGATGTAGATTTTCTCTAAAGAAGAGAAGATCCATGACATACAAAGAGCCTCAAACGCACGCTCCTCATTCTGAAGCTTGCTGTGAAAGCAAACGATGGCTTGGCCAATGTACAGCTGGACCACAATGTTTTCACACATCTCAAAAGCATCGTACACGCTAGTCTGGGGCCTGGGATGTAAACAAGAAAAGATCGGAGGCCATTATTTCGGCAAGGCAGGGACAGGCCAAGATGTCCCCAAGGTCCCTAAAGAGCAGAACATGGAAGAAATGACGGGTGCAACCAGCCAAGATGTCCGGTTTTGGCAGCAACGGCACCCTAGGCCTGCACCAGGGAGGTGGGTGAGCTTTACCAGCTGCAGACTGCTACATGGTCAAAACCTCACAGAAGGGAGAAATAAGACCACATAATGTGGAAAACAGGAAAAACATACCAGTCCAATTGGCAAAGAAACAACATTCATTCACGGTACCTGGCTGCTCTGTGACATCTACTTTTGCAACATTGATCTCAAGATCTTCTCCCCACTCAGCAAAACCTTCCCATTCCGGCTGAAGGTTCTGACAGGCGGGGCACCATGGAGCATAACTAAAAAACACGGTTAAAACAGGCAGTAGGAATTAAAACTGAAAAGATAGCTAACAATCCATGAACGTTTTACAAATATACACAAAGGCAAATATAGAGCAAGATTTGAAAACTATACACAGACCACCGGTAGGAGATACACTTCTAATGGCTTTCATCTAAAACTTAATAGTACATTTTTTTCTAATTATATGTTACAAAGTTAAGCACTCTAATACGATCATCCCTGATGGGATTAAAAAAAATTTTTTTAATTTTTAGTTTGTGAAAAAGAGTTTCTACTAAAAACACTGAAGATAGCAACATGGTTAATTTTATGAAGACAAAAAAGTTTTAAGTGTGGGTCTAACACTCTGGAAAACAGAAACTATGAACTGATGATGCAAATCACGTAAAAATAATTCCAAGAACCCATTCTTTAGACAGAAGACCTTTTCCACATGCAAGACAGTTCTTTAAAAGCCTTTGGATTTCTCTATTAAAATGTGGTCACCAGAAAACGCCAAATTCAGAGTTCACCAATTTCAATAATCTTACAGTGAAGGAATTATAAACGTAAGATGTTGCTTTAAGAAAAACAGGAAGTAACAAAGTTGTAGTGAATAATGAAGGCCCACAGGACTACAGAGCATTGCTGCCACAGGAAAGTGCTGGCTGAGCAGCATATTCCACTCATATTTAAAAGCTGAAAATCTAAATTTTTATGTTAAAATATTACCCCAAACTTAACCTATAAACACAAACACTAGGCAGGCCAATGAAACTCTTTTGGACAGCCTTTTTCCAAGTTCTCTGGTTTACAAACTCTCTAGCAAACATGTTGGCATTTTAATTACCTCTCTGGTATTCACTATCCTCCCAGATACTGATTTTTCCCTAAGATTTGTATTTTTCCACTTCAGGGTATATTATCTTACAATCTGCCTCAATTCTTTTACAGAACCAAGAATCCTATGCCTGTTAAACACAAGAGTACAGTTTTTGTACTTCATTATATTTTCTTGACTTGCTTTATGAAAATAAAACTACAATTAATAGGTATTGCAGAACAAGACAAACCAGTATCACATATAAAAGCCAAACTCCATATAAACTGTATCACAACAAAAACTCTCTAAGAGAACTGATCAGAGATGGATTTACTGAGGTAACTCACGCGTTATTAAGAGCAAACTATCATTAGGACCACTAGAACCCTTTTCAAGTTCCTTTTGTTGCTTAGTTGGACTTCCTTAATTTCAAAACCTTTAGGCTAAGACAACAGAAAAAAGAAAATACATTACCCTATTCTGTAATTTCAGATACAGGATCTAATTCGAACATGGTATATAAGCAATGTGGCATTTTGTTCACCTTAATACTTCACTTTGTACAGCTATATTTAGTTTGATCGAATGAGTTTTAAAAATCCTTAAAGAGCAGCATTTGATTATATTTTGCATGTAAATTCATAATCAGTATTGCTCAACACATGTTTATGAAACTGCATATTGCATAAACAATCTAAAACAAGTTATGCATGATAATGACTAAAAACAACCGCTGTCACTGGTTGTACTTCCTGCCTGCCAAAGCTTCAATGGTGCCTGAAAATTCATTTCACTGAACTGCAAGTTACACGCATACTATCAACTTTTTCCCCTGTCTGACCCTCCTCTAAGCCTTTTGTTTGTTTGTTTTTATGACTCAAGAGCCACTGATTCTGCTTTCTGGGTTCTCCCCTGAAGATGCCCACCTACCCCTGCCTCCCTGAAGGGCAGCTTTAGTTGCGTCCGGGAATCAGGAAACATGCACCTAAGCCTCTGGTACAGGGGGGGCGTCTGGCAATTACCACATGCCTACTCAATCCCAGGCTCTGTGGACCCAGAGGGAGACAATAAAGCAGTATCTGTATAGGTTAATTAAGGTCTTTAGGCATCTTTCATCTACAAAACGGGGGAAATAACACCTACTTTATAGAATCCATGGAGGATTAAATATAATAATATATGCACGGTGGTTAGAAGCAACTTGCAGACAGTTAACACTAAATTACGGTGCTTTTACTAATATCTCTAGTAATACGAACCTATCACTGATACTGTCACCATCACTTCTTCAGCACTTAAAGCAATGGCTGCAGAATGTACATTATAATGGAATCGCTATATTCATGATTTTATTCAACAACAGATGATGAGTTGGAACTCTTAAGAATTTAGAATCACACTATGTAACACATTAATTTTACCTTTTAATGAAATATCACAGAGGCTCAGGAGTCACAACCCAAGATATTCCCTACTTTACAAAAACACACAGGCAGAGGAGAAAGGAAATGTGGAGTGAGATAAAGAAAAAAGCAATAAAAAGAAGGAAAAAGAAAATGAAGACTTAAAAATAAACCCAGTTAAATTTCCTGGGCATTTACAAAAAAAAGGAACGTAATATTATGTGCCAAATTAAATAAAGAGCCTTAAATTCCAGCACTATAAAACTATCTGTTACGGATGATAAGACAAAAGGAAGCGCAGCGTCCGCTGAATTTGCTTTCCTGTCAAGCTGGGTGGAACTAAGTCTGGAAGCTCTGCCTGTGCAGGATCGCCCCGAAACAGCGTGCATGTGAGCTAGCCAGGCCCCGGCCCCCGCCCCCACCCCCGCGGCCCCGCAGAACCCGAGGAGCAACACCAGCTCTTCGCGCCGCAGCCCCGGAGACGAGGCCGGGGACACCTGAGAAGAAACCTAACATCCCGAGCAACGGGCGGGGAACAAGTTGGTGGCTGCTCCGAAGACGAGCTGGAAGAATCGGAGGGGCCCGGGGGCGCCTTCCGGGGACCTCGGGCCGCCTGGAGGGTGGAAGACTCGGTGTCCAGAGTCGGCCTCGGACCCCGGCCGGACCGACAGACCGAGGGGAGCCGGAGCAGCTCCTGCACTCACAATTCTATCATCCACTCTCCTTCCAACAGCTCCTTCCAGTTCGCGTCCGTGACGATGCGCACGTCGCTCCGCCGCCCGTGGGCCCAGGGAGCCCCCCAGAGTAACACCACCAGGACTACCGAGAGAACCCCGACCCTCACGGAGGGCGCCATGTCAGCCACGCGCCCGCCCACCCGGACGGACGCGACTCCCACCGCCTGCA
>PVIY010030492.1:6434-31014 GCA_004026745.1 Myrmecophaga tridactyla | reverse complement strand
ACCCCCAGCCCAGCCCCCTCCTCCCGCTCCCCTGAGGTCTCCAAGTCCCTGTGGGCTGGCCTGGTTAGCGTCCACTACAGACACATTCTCCCCCGGGGCATTCCCACGCAAGGCCTGCGGGACGAACCAGAACAGATGTCTTGGTTGTGGCCTGGAAGAAGTTCAAAGGGGCCTTCTCCCCAGAGGTTGGGGGTACCTCAGGGGCACAGCCTGCTGCTTTGCACCCAGTAGCATGCTAGGGGCTCTGGGCCTTTCCCGTCAGTGAACAGGTCTCCCATGATCTTGAGCCACAACAGAGCCCACAGCCTCCCTGCCCCGGTGCATGGCCTCCCCGACCAGAGAGCAGCCAGCCCTCCCTCCTCCACCCCTTGCAGAAGGCGGGACGCCACCAGCTCAGCTGGGACACCTGCCCTAGGTGCTCTCGTGCTGCCGCACTATGGCTCAGGCTCTCTGTCCATCTGGGGCAGCCCCCTCCCCCGAAACAGTGCCACTTCCATCAAGACCTCCCTGACGTGCCCCTGCCCCTTGGACTCCACCCCACCGTGTCCCTGCTGACTGCAGGCTCATGTCCAGGGGGGCTGTGGGCACCCACTGTCCTTACACATTCCAGCTGAGAACCACAGAGAGAAGCGGGTGCAGCTGGTTTCAGCTTGGGGGCCGCCTACCCCTTGCACCACGTCCTGCTGCCCACCGGGGGCCTGCTGGCCTGGCCTCAGAGAAAGTGTGGGGCTCCCACACTGGAAGAGAAATCCCAGGCATTGAGGGCCTCTTCTCTCCCAAGCCCACCCTGCAGGAAAAGGTGCCCCTCGCTGGGGCTCTGGCATCTCCCCCTCCTGGCTCCTGCAAAAATCATCTGCGAGGGAATCTCACTCACTGACCGAGGAGTCAGGGGAATGCCAGGCTGGTGGCGGGCACCTCCTACGGAGCTGCCTGTGCAGGGTCCTCTGGGGTTAGGGGCTGCCTACCCACCTGGAGCCGGGGAGTTATTTTTGGTTCTTTGTTCAGACTGGGTCTGCTGAGACCTTGGGAGCTGACGGGACCCATGGAAGTCCCATGGCTATGCGGTGGGAAGCAGAGTCTGGGCTTACTCAATCCAGAGAGTGCCAGCCTGGGCTGGGGGAGGCCGCAGGCCTCGAGCTGGGAGGACCCGGCTGCTCCAGTACCTAAGCCAGGCCTCTGGAAGGAGGACACGTGCAAGGCTTGGACAAACAAGCAGCTTGCAGATGAAAGCATCTGCCTCGTGCTGGTTCTTAGGAGGAAGCCATCTCTCAACTGCTGCCTGGATGAGCTCAAAAGGAAACCCGAGACTGGTCCGGGGGAATGCCCAGAAAAGGTCCTCAGGCTGGAGAAGGAATGTCTCTGGGCAGCCCTGAGACCAGGCTGATGGAGGATGCTAACCTGTCATCCCATCCCATACCCCCCCGTGGAAAGACGGGACCCCTCGGACACTGCAGGCCTCCAGGCCTAGCTCCTCTGGTCCTGCTGGCATCCCTGAAAACCAGAAGAACCTTGCAAAGCTGGGAGCTTGCAGACACGTGTCCTTGCAGATGAAATACTCCGAAAACTGCAGCCTCCCCGTGCAGACCTTGTGCTCAGCCATGGAGCTCGACTGCCAGGGCTTGGGCGGGCACCAGGGAGCTCCTCCTGGGTGCTCAGTCCCCTCCTCCCATGGGCGGGGGCGGCAGGGGCTCGGGGACCCCATCCCTCTCCTCACACAGCCCTGAGCATCCTGCCCAAGCCGCCGCGCGGCAGCAGCAGGGCCAGGCCAGGTCTTGCGGCCTTTGGGCCTCCTAAACTCACCCTCCCCACGCCTCTCTCCCCCTTGGCTAAACACACCAATCACGTGCCCTCTTACCCACTGTCCTCGCCAGAGCTCACTACCCTGGCCCCCCGAGAGGACATAACGACCAATGCTCTCTGCCTCCAAGACTCTTCCTAAGGTCTCCAGGGTCAAGGGACAGGAAGGAGACCTCAGCCTTGTCTCCCTAGAGGACAAAGTATAGGACACGGCGCTCCTGCAGAGGACCATGCCTGGCGTCCCCAAATGGGGAGAGGAGCCCACAACCGGACTTTCACCCAGGCGGATGCTGGGGTGGTCTCAGCGCCCATTGGCTGGCAGGCCGGGGGTTCTGAGACTGGAACCAGAAGGCTTTGCTCAGGTGTGTTCTTGGTGACATAGATAAACTCCCTACCTGGCCCTGGAGCCAGGCTCTACCCATGCACTGGGTCGTAAGCTCTTTCCTCCCACCCTTGGAGAGAAGAGTAACTAAGGAAGACTTCAGTTCCCGCGCGGTAGGATGGTGACTGGGGGAGAAAGCCCAAGGCCAGCTTGTCCCCACCAGCCTCAAAGAGGGCAGTGGCGGCCTAGAGCTGGCAGGCACACAGGCATGGCATTCTCACCTGGGCCGAAGGTTTCTGGCTCCCTCCATTTACTGCTGGAGCGCCTGTCCCCCACCCGCCCCAGGGTCGATGGGGCCTAGAGGGAGACAGCGAAGACCAGGCCCAGCTCGGTGGACGTGGGGTCACTGGCAGCTCTATTCCTGCCCTTGCCTGGGGGTTGTTCTAGGAACAAGGGGAATTCCAGGGGAGCGACACCAATTCCTATCTGCCAAAGGCTCTGTGAGACGCTGAGTTCAACCTTCCATCCCAAAGGCTTTCAGATCCCAAGCTCTGACTGGGCCATCAGGAAAAGCCTACAACACCATTTCCACCCATAAAAATGGAAAACAAATGCATGTCCTGGGGTCAGAAAGTGTCAGCAACATCAACTTGGAGGGAAGGTGAAAACCAGGAGAGACCTCATTGAGGGCAGTTTTGTAGAACTGCAGGGAGAGCCGCTCTTATTATGGTACCACCAGGAAGGCGACAGAGACGGCTTCACTAGAGCAGGGGCTCTCTGGCCAGCTGGGGTGCTGGGGTTTCCACCGTGTTGCTGCACCCTTGCAAATCCTAGCTGCCCGGGAGAGCCACTTCCCTGGTGTGTGCTCACGGCAGCCTCCAGCAGGAAACACGCTGTCAAGATAGACCTGAGACTCGGCCCATTGGCAAGGCCCAAATAAAAAGAAACATAAGCAGCCACAGGATATTATGTGGGTCTGTAAGTTATTGAGCTTGAAAGAAAGAAAGCCTGGGAAGAGGGAAGTCTAGCTGCTAAATCTGTCATCTACTCCCTTACTTTCTTTTTCTTTCTTCCTCCCTCCCTCCCTCTTCTCTCACGCCCCTACCTCTCTCTCTCACCATCTACATCTATCTATTCCTCTACCCTTATCTCTATCTTATGAACCTCTGTATCCATCTGTGTACCCATGCACCTGTGAGCTACCCTCCACCACGACCCACCCATCTTTCGTTCTCCCCGCCCGCCATGCTGACTCGGAGCCGGGCCGGGGCTGCGCAGCGGCGGGAGTGACTCCGCGAATGTGCACAGCCTCCCCAGGGGGCTGGACTCCCTGCACCAGCTGAACTCAAAAAGCCAATGGCTGGGAAGGGGCGCCCAGCCGTCTCACGCCATCCACTTCTCTCAACACCCCCTCACCCAGGCCGGGGGTTCCCCCAGCTGGTCAGCATCCAGGTCACCCAGGTGCTGGTTAAAACGCCGCTCCCAGGGCCCCACCCCAGGGACACTGATCCCTGGTTCTGTTTACACATCACGCTCCTTCTGAAGAAAGAACTAAGAGCAGCGTTAAAACCGCGCAGCTACAATCCCGGGGTGGAAAGACAGTCTCTGGGGCCTGTTTATTCTCTCTCTCCTCCCAGCTCAACCTTTTTAGCAGCTGAAGGGTAACCACGTGAAAGCCTCAAGAACTAAGCCGCAAGGCAAATTCACCCAGCTTCTGCAGAGAGGCCCGGCACAGATGGAAGGCCAGTGTCCAGAGAGGGATGCACCCCCCCTCCCCGGGAAGGCCCTAGGAGGCTCACCATCTGTAACTTTTCACTTCAAATTTCCACTAGTTTTTGGAAAATGTGGAGGTTTAATCTTGGTTTCTCCCTGGTATACCCAGTCTGTGTATAGGGGAGGGACAACACCCCACCCTCCCCGCAACTCAGGCTCCCCTAAGCGGGAGTATTTGGAAGCCCCGTTCTACCCGAGGGGGACCTGAAGGGGAAGTGGTGACAGGGAGCTCCTGGCTATCAGGGTGGACACCCGAGGACGGGGCCCCAGCAGAAATAATCACGAACCACTGCAGGCCTTTGTACAGACTCTGACGACGTCAGGACAAGAAGGGGTGGTAGGGACTGGCCAGCCCTGGGCTGTCCATGATGGTCTCTGGTCACCTAGCCCTCCCCTCCCTCCCAGGACCTGGCATCATGGACCCCCTGAGAAAAGCCTGTGGGTGCATTAGGGTGACCCAAGAGCAAGTGAATAAGCGAAAACAGATCAGGGCTTAAACTCCTGGCACAGCTCCCTGAAGCACGGGGGATCCTGAAAGTCTGTGCCTTTACTGAGATTTTTGAGAACGGCGTCAAAAAATAATGTAGACCTTTCTCCATGAAGATTGTAGAGTTCTGACAATCCTTGGGGTAAAAAAAAAAAAAAAAATGTAGAAGTGGGGACCTGTTTAAATAAAAAGATTGGCTGACTCACTCTATTTTCTTTCCCATTTGAATATTCTCTCTTTGACTTGCCTAACAACACTAGGGACTTTTGTTTAAGATTTGCTATTTTTTGATGCTTTAAGTTTATAATAAAATATCTGGAGTGGGGGGAGGTATAAAGGGAACAAGTTAAAATGTCAGAGAAAGCCTAAGGGAACATCCTCATAAAGCAAAATTACCCTAAATTATCCTAAAACGCATACAATATAAACAATCTCTGGGTTAAGATACAGTTGGTGAAGAAAGCTGACTAATCTTTACTACGGAAACCTAAAAATGGGACTGGGATTTACAATGTGCTCCTTTGAAGTGAACCAGACACTAATATGCTAAGATTTGTTAAAGCAATTAACTGGAAAGTTGTTAAGGAAAGTGGGCATTTAATGGCAAATAAGAATCGAAACAGCTCTCCTCACCCTGGGGGTCCTTCTTGGAAAAACAAGTGGGAGTGAGGAGTGTGTCTGCCCATAGGTTTTGATCTTTTCCCTTTTAGGAGGGGCTCCCTCATTTGCTAGGAATAGCACATCTTCTGCAATGATGCAATTGAATTTTACTTTCCTTTTAATTCGAACTGCACATGACTCAGTAATTCCAGGTGCTTCATCAGCCCTATTCCTCAACATGGAGGGACTCTTGAAATTTATGTTGCCAGTCTTATCAAACTTGTTTAAAAGCCCAACCCAACCTGCCTCACATACCCACATCCACACCTACTTCAGGGGGTATGTGTCTTCTAATGTCCCAACTCATTTTTCAGATGTGCAACTCAGCGGGCTCTGTGAACCGGACGTTGCATGGGATTTGGACAAAGCCCTAGCACGGCGCTGCCTGCACTCTCCCTCCGCTGTTTCTCAAGGCCACCCTGCCCAGGAGCCCTAACAGAGCCCTCGCCTCCCTGAAGCCAGGCGGGCGCTGTCCACTTCAGCACCACTCCCTAAGCCTGCACAGGGCGCCAGGGGAGGCCAGCGCAGCGCCGCAGGGTTCTGAGCCTACCTAGTTTTTGCATGCATGCACGGAGCCTTTCTTCAAGATTGGACACTCTGCTCTGAAGTTCATCGTAGTCATAGGCGCCAATTTCCTCTTGCAGCTCGTTAAGCACTGACGTCAGATTCTGGACCTCCTCTTTAAACTGCAATACCAATTTGGCATCGGCCTTGTACTCTTCCAACACTGGGATCAAAGGCCTAAGTTCATCCATTTTCGCTTTTATCGCCTGCAAGGTTAAAATAAGCTGGGTTCAGTGCGATGCGTGCAAAAACCTGAAACACCCTGCCTTGGCCTGGCTTCTCCCCAACGTGAGGGCAAATGGGTGTCCTCCCCCTGTATTTACAGATTTATTTATTCTGGTCCCAATGAGAAGAGCATATTAAACAGTCTTCAGAACACCAACATATTTGGGAAAGGTCTTTATTGTCAGTTTAGAATGCAACATCTTAAGGTTACATGCTTTAAATCACATACACAAAGTTCTTTTTTTTTTTTCTTTTTCAAAAAAATGCATTGACAAGGGTTCAAACTATTCAGGAAATGCACCTACAGTCGCATGCAAAGGAGGATCCTGGTTGTATCCAAGGTTCCTTAGGGATATGGTGCTAAGTATTGGAAAATAATAGTAAAAATGCAGGGTGCAAAAAGCTCTCTGGCTCTCTTTCAGGGTTACATGGGAGTGTACTGCCTCTTCAGTCACTGCAGCATTGAAAAAACTCTTTTTAGTTAGCCCTGCAAGCAAGAAAATGAAATACTGTTGAAGAACTAGCTTACTAGCCTGCTGCCTTAAACAGATAGCCATTGATAGACAGATATTTCCATGAACATTTAAAGAAAAATCACACTTCAATGCTGGAGTTAGCCAAAACAAACTGCTTCAACAGTTATTTACATTTCTGAATAAATTCCTTAATGCAATTTAAGCAATTTAATGGCAGGGGATTGCTTTTCTCCCCCCAAAGCCACAATGCCCCAAATTTTGGAACTCGGAGAGGTACCTGTGTGGAGGGTACTTGCAAAAATGAGCTACCCCACAGTCACTGCAGATGCCTTTCAAGGAGTTTGAGCCAATCACAGAGAAGGGTGAGCTGACCCTCTGAGGACAGACACAAACTCTTTTTGGTTAGACAGGTCAAAATCTCTTTCCGAGATAATTCGCGATGACATGTCAAAAGCAAGGACAAGATGTCCACCGGCCTCTGACGAGAGCAATCGGCTCATTTCTCTTCACGGGGATCAGCCCTGCTCTCATTTTGTTTATAATATAGATTTATAACTTCATTAGCTTGCAATTTCGGCTATCTAATGTATTGCTTTTAGAAGAGAATTAGTTCTTGCTTCATGCAGGGAGCACATCAAAGAAAAACATTAGCATAAAAAGGACAGGGGAGACAGAGACAGAGCACATCAGCAATTTCCATCGGAGCAAGGCTGTGCAATTCACCCCATGCATTTGCATCTGGGTAAGATTTCTACTTAGCATGCATGTAAGCCTTAATTAAGGCGCATATAATTCCTCAATGTAATCAGTCTGAGACTGAGTCACCGCTAGGGCATATATACATATTTACACATATGTATATATAATTTTCTGCCAAATGAACTCTGGCTTTGATGTCCAGAATTACCTGGAGAAGAGGTAACTTACCCACTTACCCATGAGGTGAGAAAGACACGGATGTCTCCGTGTCTTCCCTGCAGAGCTAGTGTGCCTCCTCTTAGCTAACTTAGGTCAGATGTGAAAACCACCCTGATGCTCCCTGCTCAGAAATGGCTCTCGTCAATGTAGCTAATACTGGGCTAATATGATTTACCTGCCACAGGCATACATGTGCCTGGGCTGGAGCAGTGTTGGATTGGGGACCCTTGGCTTCCAAACCAAGTGAATATGTGCTGAAAACTGCTGCTCAAACTTGCCCCTTTCAAGGGGTCTTTTGCCCACCCAGGGCAGGAACAGGCTCCCTCTCTGTTTCCCAAGGCAGCAGTCGTTTGTGAGGCAAAAGACCCTTGCTGTGCCCCTCCCCAGCCCCAAATCACGATCTCTAAATGGAAAGGGGAAAGGGCATGCAGGGAAAATGAGCCCAGCCTGGGAAGAGGAGGAGGACAAAGGCGAGGAGGAGAGGAGGGAGAGGAGGGGGAGGAGGAGCGGGTAGAAAGGGAGAAGAAAGGAAGAGGAAAGGAAGGTACGTACCTTGAACTGCCTGGCCAGGTGCTGCTTATGGCTCTCCTCCACCTGTTTGAATTTGGACTCTAGTCCTTTCATTTGGTTCTCCATCTTCTCCACATACTGCAAGTCTCTCTGAGTCCGCCTGTCCAGTACCTCTATGGATTGAGACATGTTTTGCACCTGTCAAAAAGGCAACAGGTTCAAGGAAAGAGCTGCAGCAGTGCCAGCGGTCTTATTTGCCTCCCGGTACCCGACACTGACCTTTTCTACCCAGCCAGTATCCTGGGAACCCGAAGTGGCCCATGCATTATTTACTAGTTAATCACCAGCATCTGGGACTGCTGTGACCAAGAACTCCCCAAATAGAGCAAATTGGTTTGGTAAACATTTCCTCTGCCATTGTCGGGAACCTGTTCTTAGAATCAGAAATGCAAACCAGAGAGGCAGAATTCTCCTTGTCTTCAATGCTTGTGCCTGCAGGTATAGGGCCTGGGAGATGGTGTCTTTTTTTTTGGGGGGGGGGTTAGTACTGTTTCTGGCCCCTCTTTTTGCAGGGTAAAATCACTGGGGAAGCATAAACACCAGCAGAGCTGAGCAGCAGCGTTGAGTTGTCCCCATGCCCAGGTATAAATTCTCTCTGCCCCTAAAGCTCACTGAGTGCCTTGCTGGGAAGGCTGATTGCTTAAGAGCAGAACGAGGAACAAGGGAGATGCTGCCCCTGAATCTGCATCAGGACTTTTTTTCTCCCCATCTCATATGCCATCCATCACACCCCACAATATCATAGGGAGATGACTGCTCTGCAAACATGTACATCAGAACCCAGAGTCAGGAAATCAATCACCAGCAAATGAAGAATCGCTGTTTTACATCTTTACAGGCAGATTTGAATTGAGTCTAGCCTCAAGATGCAACTTTAATCTTCAACAGGGTTCCAGAGAGCTTAAAAGAAAACAGTTTTTGTGCAGCCACCTGCCAGTGCATTTCATTTGCAGGAAACCAGTCCGCCTGTCTGTGCAAGTGGGTTTGGGGCTGTGGGAGGTGGAAGGAGGCTCGGGAATGCTGCAGTGGTGCTTGGGCCATTTTCTCAGAATCTAATTCAATTACCGAGAGGAAGCTTCCTCCACAATGACAAACATTCATTTCTGATTTCTGACAAATTCAAAAATACTCTCCCTTCCAGCAACAAAATCATTCTGGTAGAAGACATAGCACTACCAGGCCAGTAACAGCAAAAGGTGATAGTACAGCTTCCACCTCTTGCTTTGCATTCTCCACTCTAGCAAATAAAATAATTAGGTAAAATAAAATAAGAGAGGTGGCGAAAGGAGACTCAGAATGGAGAACACCGATATTGCTTATCTCAGCATTTAAAAATGGAAAGAATCATACAAATTGTTATTTAAAAGTAACACAGACAAATTCAGTTTAAATAGTCAAATGTGTAGTACACAATATGGGGGTGACCTGGACTCTCTCTGATCCCTTAGACTGTTTTACGGGAAACTGAAATACATTTGCTCCAGATGGTTCCATGTCTGTCCCCTCCTCACTGCTTGTGTTCTGAGGGATTACAGCACCTCCTTTGAGAAAAGCTGCAGACCATTTCTACTCATCATTCAAGGGCCAGAGCAAAGGCCACATCCTCCGGGGAGCCCTCTGGTGTGTAAAGCCCGGAGTGGCACATACTACTTGGAAACAACATCACCCTGCTGGCAGAGTGCCCGGCGGAGGAGTAACCCACACTCCTGCCTCATCCACCTCCTTGAACAGGAGACCTTTGGAGGACCCAGGGCACAGGCAGGTCCCCTGCAGCAGATGGCCAGAGGGATGCAAATGGCAGCTCCAGCCACAACCCCTCCTCCCAGCCCCCTCCTAAGGGGATTCAAATCCACAAGAGCCAGGGCTAACGCTGTGGCTGGGGATAAGCTGCTGGGCCCTTGCGGGCTTCGGTCTTAGACTTCTCCCAGGAGACCACACAGAGTCTAACGTTTGCCAGGGAATAAACGCACCTCACGGATTTTAAAGATACCAAGCTACAAGCTACACGGCTGCTTTAAACCAAAATACATGCTCTATGGTAATTCTTTCCGCCTTGACCAAGTATTTCCATTTTGGCCAATTATAAAGCCAAGGCACAGGTAGGTGGGTCCCTCAGGAGTATCAGTGTCTACAGCAACCAGCTCTGGTCTCTGGGTGTGCACGTTCTCTTCCTGCAGGACATGTTCCTGAGAAGCCAGCTGACATGCTCAAGGTCACACAGCTGCTAAGTGGCACCCCACACCCTTAGCCGGCATGGCGGCAGGTGCTAAGTGGAAGCAGCAGGCACACCTGGCCCCAAGAGATGGTCTAACCTCTGACAGTGGGCACCTTCCATGTCCAGGTGCTGTGCTGAGCCCGGACGTTGCTTGTCTCATCTGATTGACAAAGCCCCATGAGGTGGACACTATTTTGAGTTCCATCTTACGGACAAGGAGACCAAGGCTCAGAGGAGCTGAGCAGCTTGCATGCTCTCCTGCAGCTGGTGCAGCTGGATTCAGATCCAGGACTGACTCGAAAACCCATGCTTGTTCAACTCGGGGCCACACGCTTCTCCAAGGAGAAGGAAGCCCGCCTCCCCTACCGCCCTTCTGCGGGCTCTCCCTCAGTGGCCTGCGATTCTGGCTGCACGTCAGCATCGTGAGTGGGTTTTTAGCACACACTAATGCTCAGGGCCCAGTGGGAACTGCAGCCAGTTAAAGCCAGGCTACGGTAGATTGAGTTATGCACCCTAGAAAAAGCACCTTTTTCATCTTAATCCGCTGCCTGTGGGTATGAAGCCATGGAATATAGGACCTTATGGAGAGGTTATTTTTAAGTAAGGCGTGGCCTTAATTAAATCTGTTGCTGGAGGCCTTGTAAAGAGAAAGCCATGGGGAGGACTGGGAAGCTGGAAGTCAGCAGGAAAGAAGAATCGCCATGTGATGGGAAGGCCAAGGAAACCAAGGAGTGCTACTGACCCCGGGAGGGAGCTAGCCTTCTAGTCTCCAAAACCTTGAGACAGTAAACTCCTTTTCTTTAAGCTGACCCACCTGCGGCTTGTGCCATAGCATCCAGAGACAAAGACTGCGTGTCCCAAGGAAACTCCCAGGTGCTTGTTACTGTGAGGCCAGGCCGAGAAGCACAGGACCGGGTGGAAGATGTGCAGCTGTGACCCCAAACCCAGTATGATCTCTAAGGGCTGGTGGGGATCCTGTGTCCCTACCCTGCCCCTTCAGCAAGTTGGGGCCGCCTCCAAGCTCCACTACCTTTCTCTGCAAACCTGAGTCATTCAAGGCACAACTAGGCTTTGGTCTAGTTTGGTATTAACAAAAATTGTGGAATCCATTAAATGTTGCATTTTATTTTAATTCCTTAAAATGAATTACTCTGGTAGCTAAAGATGGTAAGAAAATCCCCAACTGCATCGCTCAGAAGGCAGGTCAGCTCTATTAGCCAAGTACGCTGCTCTGCCAACTGGGGAAGCAGGGAGCCCGGGCCCAAGCCCAGGGCCAGGCAGCAGCCCGGGGTCCTCAGAGGCTGGCCAAGCTGGGAGGACCTGTAGGAATCTCTTGCCCACCCTGGCAGTTGGTGAAACTAAGTCCAAGAAAGGGGACTCACCCTGCCTGCGGCTGTGCTGAGGATATGTGGTTGCAGAGGCCTGGAAGAGAATGGTGCTGCTGCCAGCACAGGTGACTGCCCCTCCTCCCAGATGGCCACCTCCTTCCCTGGCAGGGAGGATGGCAATGGGAGGGTCCTGCTGCCCCAGCTAAGGGCCCATCCCTTCACTCACAGAAGTCATCCCCTCTGCACACAGACCTTTTCTGGACTCTAAGGTGTGTGTGTGGTGGGGTGTGGCCCCACTCTCCCAGAAGCCCCACAAGAAAGACCCCCCTTCCTCGGGGGAGGAGGAACAGTGGAGAAGAAGGGCCCATTTCTCCTTCCCAGAGTAGCTCCCAGGGGACTCCATGACCCTCGGTTAAGCACAGAATTGACAGTCCTTGGGGGAGATGGAGGACGCCCATGGCTGTGCCCACCAGAGAAGGCAGAGGAGGGCAAGGCCAGGTGGGATGCCAGGACACCTGGGGCTGAGTGCTGGTCCCCTGCTAACTAGCTGTGGCCTGGGGCCAGCTAGCTCACATTTCTACTTCTGGGAAATGGGGCAGATGACTCCAGCAACTTCACAAGGCTCTTGTGAAGATCAAATGAAATAATGGATCCAAAATGCGTGTGCATGCCATAAAGTGCCATTCCCAGGTTTCTTTCAAAGGAGACCCTCCAGCCTGCATTTATGCCAGGAAAGCATCCACAGCAGCAAAGGCCCGGCCAGGTCCAGCCTCTCAAAGGCAGGGAAAAGCTCCCCATCAGGTAAGCTCCCAATGGCCGTACTCTCCTGGGCCCGAGGCAGCTCTTTCAGCTGGAGGCCTGGCCACAGCTCTGAGCCCCTGGGGACTAACGAATCATGAGCGTCACTTGGAGGCAGAGATGGCATGGCTGGCCCAGAGCCCCTGCCTTCCACCCTGCTGCTCCCATGGGGCATCTTGTGGGGCCAGCACTGACCAGGGGATGGGTCTGTCCACCTCCTCCTGGGCCACCCTTTGGGAACTTCCACCCATTTGTTCATTCATACAGATATCTGTGTAGGGATGAGTCAGGAAAGAAGAGAGTGGGGCCCTGGAGCTCAGCAGACTTGCAGACCAAGCATTGGGGTTGGTGTGGAGATGCAGACACCCCACCCCACCCCCACCCCACTCCCATCTCGTGCAGACTCACCTTCTCCAGCAGCTGCCTCAGCTGTTTCGTGCGTGCATCCCGTGAGCACATGGTCTGCTGGGGGGCGACCACTGTGCAGATACACCTGCCCTCGCTGTCCTGGGCAGAGCTGTACACCTGCCAGCTCTCCTCAGGGTTGGTGGGCAACACCTGGGGGGGGGCAGGGGAGGAGGGGAAGAGAAAGCCAGACCATAAGGCAGTGTAGCAGAGACAACAGCCAGGGGGCCCCAGTCTGAATAGCGAGCCCGTCCACCCCACTAGAGAGGCCAAAACAAACGGTCCAGGGCCACATTCTAACCACAGGGAGGGAACACAGAGGCACAGGGCCCCCAGAATTGGAAGGGAGGTGAAAATACGTGACTTTCAATTCTTTTTAATACGTGTTCACTCCAGGGGATGTGTGATGTTTTGGCATCTACCCAAACTGACGTGTTGAGCAGGAGGGTGAGACAATCAGAGGCCACATGCCCGGCGGCGGAGAGGAGCAAGGCAGGAAAGCAAGTGGCTGGCTGGCTCCCAGCAGGCACGCAACTCAGAAAGAAGACATCCTCCAGGCAGACAAGGAGGGGCAGTTGGTACAGTCAGGCCCCGCTGTCTCTCCCGGACATGGGTGAAGAAGCCCCGGCGAGAAGAGCCCCGAACCCAGTGGCCCCTTAGCTGAGAGTCACAAGGCTCCCGAGCCATGGGGCTGTCAGCCTGCCAATGACCGCTCCGAGAAAGCGCCAGGCTGCCAGCTCCCCACGCAAGAGCCATTTGGCGGGTTTCACCAAGTTGAGGCAGTTGCAGTGCCGGGGCCACCCCCGATGGCAGCCCCCAAAGATCACCAGGAAAATCAACTGAGCAGGCACTATGGTTGGTCTCACTTGCAGCCGGGTACACAGGCGGCCACAGCGCCTGAAACCCCCTCCACACGGCTGCCTGCCCCTGGCGGCCGCCGGCCACTCTCCACCCCGCTGCCCGCCCCGCAGCGCACCCGCCGGCGCCATCCACATTTCCCCCCCGCTGGCCTCAGGTCACCTCGCTGCTATTTTTAGCCCGGAACTGGGAGGAGAACTTGGGTGGGGAGAATCTATAGTAGCGATATATTTAATTTCATTCATTCCAACGACAGCCGCTCAGGGCCCAGAGGCAAGAAACAAAGTCATGATGAGGGAAGCACGGCGTTTGGCTTGAAACAGGAGGTGGGTGGGTGTAAGAAGGGCCTTTGAATGGGGCACACAGGAAACCCTTGTAGAGCTCTGAGCCCTGGGCAGGAGCGGGGGAGAGGGGGCTCTTGCCCTTCACCTCTCCTTTCAGCATAGAGGGGACGGGCCTCGGACGCACCCCTTCTCTTGTGCGACTCTGGCTCAGTCTTGGCCGCTGGGCCAGCAGCCACCAGTCAGCCCTGCCCAGGAGCGGTCCTGGCGGCTCAGCTTCCTCCCCAAGGGGCCCAGGGGAGGCCGGAGGGGTGACAGAGGTGAGCAGCACACGGCGCACAGTACGCCCGCGGGGGACCCCGCCCCAGCCCCTCGGCACTGCTCCGCTGGGGAAGAGGCAGGAAGGGTGTCCTGGAGACTCGGGATCGGCTCCGGCCAGGGCAGGGGCTTCCCGGGCCCGGCTCCCGGCTGCTCCAGCCCGGCTTTTACTAAGTACGGCTTAGTTCCGAGCCGGCTGGACCCAGCCCAGGCGGGGTCTGGCCCCGACTCCACCCTTTACTTGCTCAGTGACCTTGGACAAATCCCCCAGCCTCCAGCCGCCCTTTCCGAACCCTTCCAAAGGGTACCCCATATTCTGAGCTGAATGAGGGTCCGGAGGCGCCGAGCCCTCAGCCGGCTGGCCCCTGCCCCGCGAGAGGACCCGGGCCAGGGAGGCTTCGGCCTCGGGAGCCCGCGGCGGGACGACCGGCAGGGCTGGGCGCGTGGGCAGCGCGGTCACCCCTGTCCCCGCCGTCCCCGGGGCGACCCGTCCCCGCGCGGCCCGGCCCAGCTCGGGGGAAGGGAGGGGCGCACTCACGCCGGTGCTGCGGTCGAGCGTCCCGCCGCGGGCCGCCGAGAGCTTGGTGGTGTTGAGGCCCACCAGCGCGGGCAGCGTCTGCGACATCCAGTTGGTGATCATGGCCATGGTGCTGAGCACGACCCCGATTTTGAGCAGCGGCACCGACATCGCGCCTCCAGTCGCCTCCCGCGCCCGCGCCGCGCCGGCGCCGGCTCCCGCGCCCGGGGCAGCCTTCAGGCGGCGGGCTCCGCGGCGGGCAGGAGCGCCCGGCCGGGTCCCCGCGCCCCCTCCGCCCGCCGCCGCCCGCCCGCCGCCGCCTCGCGCGCCCCGGCCATCGCCGCGCCGTCCCCGGGCGCCTACTGCCGCCGCGTCCCCTCCGCGCTCCGCCGCCACCGGCAGAGGCCGCCCGGCTGTGAGCGCGGCGCGGGCGGCGCGCGGGGGCCGGGGCCGGGGCTGGGAGGCGGGGACACGGCCGGGCGGCGGCCGACGCAATCTGCCCAGGAAATGGGTGGCTGGTGCCTCTCCGCTCCGGCTCCCCGCCGCCCCCTGGCTGCGGGCAGCGAGAGCTGCAGACGCCGGCCGCCCGGGAGCGGGGGAAGAAGGACAAACCACCGCTGCCCGAAATCACAAAGCCTGCGGCGGCGCGCGGAGCCTGAGCGGAGCGGACTGTGACCCCCCCTCCCCGCCCCTCAGCCCCGCGCGCTCTCTGCCACCCCACGGCCCGCTGCGGCGAGGCGTCAGGCACCCCTCTCAGGTGCTCCCACCCACCCAGCCAGAGGCTCGCTTTGGGGGGCGAAAGTGGCCCCGAGGAGGCTATTGGGGTCCTTTGTTGTTGATGGATGGAGGCTCTCAGGCCGTCTGGGCAGCCTCTTGAAGCCCACCCTGGAGGGGAGCCCTTCACCACCCAGCCCCCAGCGCCTGAGCGCCTAATAGAGCGAGAAAGGCCCTCCAAGGTGGTAGGGCAGAGGGGGTGTCTCCTAATTGTTCTGTGGGTTTCGGGCTGCAGGACTGTGTGGGAAGGGGCCAGCGTGCAGCGCTGCACGCGTGCAGGGGACACAGCGGGTAAGCCATGGGAGGAAGGCCGCGTGCAGGTCTGGAGCTCAGGTGTGCACCTGGGAAGCTAAAGCGGCACCACCCATGAGGAGTGCGTGTGAGGGGTATGTGCGGGTGGGTGGGCACTTATGGGTTGGGGCACCCGTTAGAGGGGCATGGACGGGGTTCCTCAGTCGTTCTCCTTCTCCCTCTCAGGGGTGGATCCAGATCCCTGGGGAAGAGACGCAGAGGCCAGGGCAGGTTGGCACAAGTGGGCTTCTCCCCCCACCTCAGTATGACTTTGTATTTGCAGAAGGCTTCCAATCACAGGTGGAAGCCTCTTCCTCCAGGTCGTCCACTGGGCTTTCCCAGTCATTTGGGGAGGAAAGAATCCCCCAGGTCATTTACTGCATTCTTTCTGTCTGGTGGGTGGAAATTCATCTCCTTCCTGGGAGGGGATTTGAAAGGTAGGCGTTGGAGCCGGAGGGTGTTCGCCTGGGCTGGGCACGATTCCGGGGGCTTTTCTTTCTGTGTGCAGTCCCTGTTTGTAGAGGGGACTTCAAATACAGTGGAAATGATCCTGGCCTAGTGTGGGGCCTGCGGGCAGCTCCTCAACGGAGTTCCCATGGTTAATGAGCAGGTTCTGGTAGCGGGTCTGGGTCGTTGCCAGGAATTCCAACTGCTGGGGAATGGCGCCACCTCCCTGCGCAGGCTGGCATGGCAGCCTCTGCTCACAGAATCTGCCCTGGGGTCCCAGCCCTGTGGGATGAAGTGTTTGGGGCAGCGTGGGGCTGGCCAAGTCTACGAAGGCTCCGCCTCCCCTCTCTCTAGAACATGCTCTTAACAGAATCAGGGCCCTGAGCTAAGTCCATCAAAATCATGCACACCCGCTTCCCACCGCACAAGGCCAATGACCACTTATTTTGTTGGAACAACTTCTTGTCCAAGCCAACTCAATTCACAAAGCTCTTAGGTCATCTCAGAAGCAGCAGTTATTCACGCAAGACATGGGACAGCGTGCTGGGGACCGGCATGGCGTGAACCCGGCTCCCCAACCACCTGCTGAGCTGCTGCAGTGTCGGAGGGAGGCAGCCTGGGGTTTCCGCCCTGGGTGCAGACTCTGGAGCCTGACAGCCGGAGCGTTCACCCTGACTCTGCCTCTTCCTGGCTGGGAGGTCTCTGTGCCTCAGTTTCCCCACCTGTAAACTGAGTTTAATAACAGTATCCTTCTTCCCAGGATTGAAGAAGTGGCTGCTGGAGTAAGCTTGGCACCCAGTCAAGGTGTTAATTGTTGTTACCCCCACTTGACAGAAGGCAAAACCGGTGCAGCGAGGCCAGTGCCTGACTAAATGACCAGGTTGGGATTCTGAGGTCCCCAGAGATCTCTACCACTTCCCTTTAGAGCTACTTTCTGCTAAAGACCGTTGACTAGCTGCTGTTACAGAGAAGTACAAATGTGGAAGACACTACCTTGGATGTAAAAACAACCCTAACAACCAGAGCTACATTCTAGGAAGTTTAAAGCCCAGATAGGTTGATGCAAAGAATAAAACATTTAAAAAATAAATTTAAAAAACAACCCTTCTGATTTTTGAAGACTCTGTGATTTGATTTTATGTCAATAACGTCCCATATAGATTTATAATCATTGCTCTAAATGTGAAGAGAGCCAAGTTTGGTTGTGTTTCTGAATGGGGAAAAGGAAATCCAAGTAGTTTGCAGCAGTGGAACAAATACCATGCAATGGAGCTGCCGGAGCGAGAAGACTCAGAAATTGAGTTACCTCTGCTGCCACTGGCCCTGACACACTGTCCCACCCTCTTGGGGACGCCTCAGGCAATCAGGGTGGGGCCAGGAGAGTTGAAACCCCCTTATCACATTCCTCCTGAGCTCGTTGTCATGTTGGGGAGGGAGCCAGGAAGGGCGCCCAGCACCCCCTAAGCACTTGGAATTCTAGAGCTCCCTGGGAACAAAGCTCACTCCAGGGGATCAAAGGATTTGGGAGGTGACGCTGCCCCCCACCCACTCTTCTGCCTTTAAATCCCAGCCAATTCTGCCTTTCTTAATTGTTTACATTTGTAGAGAATTGAGCAGCTACACAGTTCTCATCCCCCAGGTGGCGTGGGCGACTGGAGTGTGAGTCTGCCCCCGTGTGCCTCTACCCAGCCCGGAGGTTTGAGTAGCGTCTCCTCCCACTCTTCTAACCCCAAACCAATATCCCCTTCCCAGCCTGAAGTCTGTGCTTCAGCAGGAGAGGCTATTGAAGCTTGAAAGGGTCATCAGAGATGCCTCGAGTGAGCGTAATTTGATTTTGACGGCTACAAAGTATTTCCAAAAGCAAACTATGGATCTTTGAAGAACGAAGGCATTTGGATTAAAGCATGCATGGCATCTGCCATCAAGCTTTGCTAAAGAAGGATTTAAATCCCAATTTCCACGCGACTTCCCTTGAAGCCGGGACTGGCTTATCTTTGTGCCTCTCCGGAGTCACACTGCCGTGGATGGAGCAGGTGTGGGCTGGGGTTCTGCCTGCTTGGCACCACATAACGGACAGACTCCCCGGGCTCTGTCCACTTTACAGACACATCTCTCTAAGGTCATGCGGCAGCCAGCCTGGCCCCAGGGCGGTGACAAGCCCAGCTTTGGCCCTGCCGCTCGGCTGTCTGCTGGGCTCCAGGAGGCACAGGTGTGGAGGGACGCAGCAGCCCAGGCATCTGCACGATGCCATGAGCCTACCACCCACCCAAGGCATTGCTATCAGCGCCCCTGGGCCGTTGCCCACTGAGCTTATAGGAAGGGCACGAGCTGCCCTTCCCAATAACCCCTGGCCCTGTCCTGCTAAGCTGGCCACCTGGCCAGGTCTCCGTCCACACACCAGCTGCCCCCCATCCCGCTCGACATACATTTGCCGGCACAGGTGAAAACAAGAAAACCTGCCCCCACTGCCCTGGGTTTCACAGCTCTCAGGAGAGCTGATGTTACATGATTGTTAAAGGGTCCTCCTGCCTGCAAGCCTGAGATTTTATTAGGGACAGACAGATGTGGGCTGTGAAAGAATTATCCACTTAAGCCCTCCGTGGCTACCTGGTGAGCTCGGAGGGCACGCCACCTCACAACAGGGGCGGGACCTGCTTCTGCTTGGGCGGAACTGGATCTCCAGCCAGGCCCCTGTGCTCCTTGATAGTGGCACCTCCCCAAAGAGAAAGTGTGGGTGCCCTTTTGCTGTTTAAAAATATGCAGGAAGGAGAGCTATTTGCAAAAGAGAGGGAGCAAGCAAGCACACAAGGACGTGCCCTTCCACCCTGCGTGCGCCCTTCCCATCATTTTCCCTGCTGGAGGGAGAACTTTCTTAGCACAGAAAGGGGGACTGACCTGAGACTGATGATGAGACCCCCCCTACCCCCGGTCTGGTGACCACCCTCTTGGACCCAGGAGTCAGGAAAAACCACCAAGTGCAGTCGAGTCAAATGTCCCTGTCAGATGTCCCTTCCATTCCAATTCTTCTATGGCCTCTGGGTTTATGAGCAGGTGGGCAGCACATTGGTCCTGTTTCCCTTCCCATAAAGGGGTTTTCTCCCCAGGCTACCCCCACATGCCTTGCAGTGCCCCCCAAGGGAGGGTTGGCCGTGTGACCTGCATTTTGGCAAGTGGGAGGTAAGGGGATGGGCTGAATGCCATGTCTGAGCAGAAACTTGAAGGGCCTTGGGGTGGCACCTCTGCCAACTCCCTGGTCCCTGTCCCTCTGGGAGGAAAGCGTGTCCAGAGAGGGGCCTGGCTCCCCAGTGAGAGGACACAGGGACCTGAGCTGTGTCGGCCTGGAACATGGACCAGAAATGTGCCCCTGTCATGCAGTTTGTTCCTGCAGCTAATCAAAGCAGGCCGACTCAGGCCGCTTAACTTCCTCCCTGGTCCGTCATCCTACCCCCTTCTCAGTTTCAAGCCACTTTTAGTGGAGCTGGGAGCTACAGTATCTACACAGTTCCCCCAGGGATAGCAGCCCACGTGCCCCAGGAGAGCCTGCCACCGTCCCATTAGTTGTTCTGGGGAAATTTCCCACCGAAGGCCCTGATCCGTCATCCACCTCTTCACCACCCTGTCCTCCTTACACAGCTTCTGCTCCTCTCTGGCAGGTTCTGCCAGCTTCCGCGGATGCTGCCTCAGTCTGGGCTCAAGCCCAGATGAAGGGAAGCCGCAGCTCCAGGGTCTCGGAGTGGCCCACCTGAGAGAAGGTCCAATTCTGTGGTGGTGCTTTGGAGGACATGGCATTCTGCACTCACGTCAGGCTCTGGACCCCGCCAGCTTTAGTGTTTCCTACTTACAGGGTGAGGGACTGTGTCCTGATGAATTGAGGAGGACAGTCTGGTTTCTATTGCATAGATAGATGACCATGACACGAACGCAAAGGTGGCACCATCATAAAAACATCGAAGAGTTGAACATGGGGTTCAGCTGGGTATTTAGGAAATTCCTGAGGTTGCATCATTTGCACAGAGCAAGGCACTTTGGGGCCACCAGGCTCTGGAGGCAAAGTTCCCATCATCCAGAGGATATGTGGCTCCCCATGCTCCACTCCCTGCGTCCACTGCTGCCACCACCCACTGCTTAGGGTCCGTTCCTCCTGAGCCTGAACTTGGCCCCAGAATGCAGCTTAGCAACCACTACAAGGCCAGGGCTGCCTCTGGAGAAACCTCGTGTTTCATAAAGCTTTGCATTGCATGTAGAATTCAGGGCTCCCGACTCTACCGACGCCCTCTCCTCAAGTGCCACTCACAATGGCCTCAGCCTGGGTGCCAAGAGGACAAGATTCCCAGGCTGAGCCGCCCAGGAAGGAGAGCGTGGGGTGGGGGACGGGGCTCTCAGGACTCACCTATGGGAAAGCACAGCTCTTCCCAAATGGCTGGCCCCATTTCCAGGAGTCCTGCTATGCTGTCTGAATACAACCAACGGCCTGGGAATGCTTTGAGTAGTTATTTATAATATACCTATGTTCTTTCTTTGACCCTCAGGTACCAGAAACATCACCTGGAGCAGATGGGAGTTACTTTCCTTTCAGAACCACGCAGGAGGGCCAGTTTGTTTACCAAGGAAATCTCTACTGCAGAGTTTAAATTCCTTGAGGGCATTTTGTACATGCTCTAAAACTCGTACATAGAAACTACTCGATGGAACTGAATTGCTTTAGATAATGATCTCCAAGGTAAGAGCTCTTAGCTTGATACTCTGAATGCAGACAGAGCTGGGGGTGTAGCCGTGCCCCCTCCTCTCCGCTGGACTCTTCAGTACAGGCACTTTATGGTCTGAGCCTCCTAACAACCTTCCATGTCCTTGAACTGCGCTCAGGAAATACACAGGCCAAATCCTTGTGCCAGAACCTGAGCAAACACACGTCCCCATGGAATGAGCAGAGTAAACGGTGAGCCCACATCTCTTACACGTCCTGTGCTCCTAAGGAAGCCACTGCTACCTGCGCGGCTGGCACGTGGCCTGAGCTCTGACCTGGACCTGGAGCGAGAGGAAGGCGGTGCCACCCGGAACGCCTCCTGCAGGCTGGACTGCACACAGACAGTGGCGCCATCTCCCTGCTGCGGCCACGCTGTCCTCCCTGGGATTTTGCAAATTATGTCAAGCGCAGCAAATGACCGTAAGGCATTCCAGGCAGTGCAGAGAGACAAGCTACCTGTGCAGTGTGCTGTCATGCCCTGCGCCTCACTTCTTGGACCTGGAGGCATCCGCAAATACACTTTACCTGGAGAGCACTGACGTGTGCAGCCTGCGGGTGCCTGCTCTCAGATGCCCCTCCATCTCTGAGCCATGAAGGGACTCGTCCTCCGTCCTTGACCCTTCCTGGTAGGGATGAAATGGCGAGTGCGGTGCTCAGATCCCTGCCTAACGCCCTCCCCCCTTGCCCTGCGGGTCTCTTTTCTAAAGCCAAGCTGCAAGGCCAGCAGCAGGCAAGCATGTGGCCAGGCCATTAGCTAGACCCAGCTCACCTGGCTCTGAAGTGCATTCCGCAGGGTTCTGAGAAAGGGGGAAGGGCCGCAGCACCTGGCACCTCTGCTCTCACTGCTTCCCAGCAAGGTTGAGCTGTTTTCTCTATTCTTTCTCATTCTCTCTCTCTTAACAAAAACATGACATCGGTGTCTCAGTGTCAGACAGACTGAGACTGTGTCTCAGGTCTGTCACTTCCTTGCTGGGTCTCTGGGAAGGTTCCTTAACCCTCTCCAGGCTGGTTCTTCATCCCCCAAACAAGCGGAACAACAGAGGGCTGCTCTGGCAATCACGGGGCTTGGCCTGCTGTAAACATTCCATATGCGCAAGCCCCCGTTACCGATTTTGCTCTTAGGACCATACGTTTCTGGTGAGGTTCTAAAATGCATGCTAATCTGCACAGAAAGAGATGTGCATTTTCACTCTAGATTTCCTCTTCCCTTCCCCAGTCCCTTCTGCGAGGCTGGCTGGGATGCACCTGTGACGGGAAGGGTCCCTCCACGTGGTAGGACCGAGGGCTGCTGGTTTCTGATATTGAGCAGCATCCACAGTGCATCTTTCTGAGCTGAAAACTGGCTCCTGTCCCTGCCAGCCAGGCCCACAACTGCCATGCATCTGATGCAGTTTAGCTAGTAATTAGCTGCATATTTACGTTACGCAGTGATGTTAATACTGATGGCAGGGCCCGATAACTTAAATAATAAATACAACCCAGGGCAGAAAATTACCTTTCTTTTTATTGGAGAAGGCTGATGTCAGTGGAATCAGACGCAAATTGCTTTATGAGATGAAGCAGCTGCCTCATGTTGCAGATTTACAGCTTAATGTCCCTCTAGTGTCACGGAGCCTTCCCACCCAGGGAGGCAGGTCTGGAAATCGGAGTATCCCTCCACCACGGACCAGACACTCTGTGTGCTCAGTCACTTGGCCAGCCCCCAAGGCGGAGTGCATTTCGTGCATGGTGAAGTTTCTGGACTAGGGAGAAGTCCCAGTACTGCCCAAACTATTGCCACTACGTTCTGCAGTGGTGTGTCCAACGCAGAGGTGGGACAAAAAGCTGGGGGGAGACGGAGGTGTGGGGTAGGTCAACAAGGAAATCTGTGGGGCCGAGGGGGCTGCAAACTTTGGCCATTTTTTCCCCATTGCAGTTGTTTGGTGGGGAGGGGGTATGAGGTCTTTAGTTCCAGGACCAGCGAGATCTGAAGATGCAGTAACAGATCTGAAGTTACTGTACCTCACTAAGGGTTAACTCATGGCCCCTCGTCTGCAACCCCTGCCCTATTCCACATACTCCACTGGCCCACATCTCCCCAGGGGCAATCCAACATGCATTTCCACCTCCACTGAAGCACCTTAATAAACACCGGGGCCAAGAATACACCAGGCACTCAATAAAGTCAGAAGGCAAAACAACCATCCAGTAACAGTGGGCATTCAAGGGCAGCGTTTGCTCATGCACAGCTCAAACTCCACCAGGGACGTCATTTTGAAAGCCCTCTCCCTGTCCGCGGTTTGCACAGCTAATGAGGACAGCTCTACTTCCATCTTAAAATACATCAAATAGCCTCAACAAATTCATCCAGCATTTAATGCAAAAGCCACGGCTTCTAGTCCTTCTTTGTGCTGCACCTCTGTCTGCACTTCCTTTCCTGCCCTCCTATCCTTCCCCATCTTCCTGTTCCTAGCTCACTAGAGAACTCAGATGCCCCCTTGAAGGCCTAGAAACTCTGAAACTTCCTCCAGCTCCCGAGGCAGCACCCACTCCTCTCTTGCAACCCCAGAGCACAGGGTGTAGCTGGCTCTTATGTGGTTTAAGCAAGTCATTATGACAGAGCCACGGGTCTTCCCACGCAGCATGTGAACCCCAGATGCCATGCGACAAGGGCTGGGACTTGCTCAGCATGGCAAGCCAGATTTAACTGAGCGAGGCCCACAGTTGGCATCCAAGAAATGCCTGTTAAAGGAAGGGATGAGGGTGCAAATGAAAGAACAAGTTCAAGGGATTGAAGTAAGGAGATGACTTAGAGAATCCTTGTTTGGAAAGGGTAGACGCTTAGGCCTAAAGAGGTTGAGATTCTTTCCCAAGGTCACCCAGCCAGGCCAAGTGGGGTTTGGAGAAGAGGGAGGGCAGCTGGGTTTAAGTTGGTGCTACAGAGCTTCCGAGTCACAGCCATTCCCACACATACAGGGCATTTGCCTCTACCTGAATGGAAGGTGGAGATGGCTGGAAGTGGCCCAGCAGCATGGGCAGCCTGGCCCCACCCCACCACCCCAAGATGGGAAAAGGAGCCCCACCACCCCAAGAGAAGAGAGCCAATCCCACACTTGGCTGGGAAGTGCAGGCCAATGCAACTTTACCCTGCTGCTCAGGAACCACAAAAGGCGAGTGTTTTACTGAACATGACAGTCTCATACAGAGGGCTTTCTGCCAAGGGCCAAGCTTCTCTTGGGCCCACCAGCCTGCAGAGGGCTATCACCCAACAGTTGATGTTATAATCCATAGGCTTGTCATAAGTGCTCTGCTCCCTTCGCACAACATGTACTCAGCAGAGGTAAAAGCTGCCCATTTTCTAGTGGTTCACATTTTGATGCATGCAAAACCATAAACACAGTGGCCCTGCAACCTCATGTCCATGTCCTTTGGAAAGATGCTAAGAGTGAGGGGCTATGGTTCTGTGAAGCAATTTACCTAAAATGGGAGAAGCAAAGAGCAAAGGGCAGACAGATCCCACACAGCTCAACTGAGGTGCTCCCTTCTCCCTCTCCTGAAGCCCAGATGCATGTTTCTTCATTTACAAATGTAAGCAGCATTATCCAAGGCACCCTGCAGTGTGGCTTCCTGGGCTCAGCTCACTTGGATGTCCCCAAGTAGCTCTGTGATTCAGAACATCTGAGCCCTGCACCCACTCCCAGCGCCCCCCCCCCCCCCATCAGAGGTCACTGCTAAAGGTGAGAGTTGCGTGGACCAACCCTGATGGAGCCCCCCTGGGCGGGACCAAGGAAGCTGGGGAACGTGGGGATTCCAGAGCTGCTTGCCAAGCCCAC
>PVIY010030491.1:0-30901 GCA_004026745.1 Myrmecophaga tridactyla | reverse complement strand
GCCAGGTCTAATGGGTCCAATAGTGCCAATATTTAACTGTAAAGATGGGGCCATAACAATTACAAGAGTAGGAACAAAATTAAGAGTGAAGAAAAGTGCATTTTATACCTGTTCCAACATCGAAAATATGCAAATGATAATCAATTTTACTTGATGAGAATGAAAATCAAAAACTGTCTCCTATGTGTATTGAAGGCAATACAGTAATGGTCCAGTCCTTATAAAATGTATTCCCCTCCATGGGGAGAATAGGGTGTTCAGCCTCCAGGCACAGCATTCAGATTTAGAGGTGAAAGTGAATTAATCCAGTTTCCTGGTAATAAGTCACAAGGCATCTCTAACTACCTCCCCAAACAGGGGTAAAGAGGAATTTATTCATTCTCAAAAGGAGATGGTGGAAAGTTTCAGCCTTCGGGGGGAGACTTACAAAGATCAGTGTCAGAATACTTTTCTTTCCACTTTATTTTTCCCATCAACCTCTCCATTAATCTGGGATTGAGGCCGAATGCAGATCTAAGCGCGCCCTCTCTATAGCCTTGTAATCAGACAAGAATGTGATTGTTCTTACCTGTTTCAGTTCAAACGCGCAGGTGAGCTTGGGTTGCCACCCATCTCCTCGGCCACTGGCTGGGGTGCTGGTAGGAGAGGGAGGGGCGTGCCGAGGGATTGAGGGGTCCTGTTTGGGTTCCTTGGGCAGCGGCCCATGACAGATAGCTAGAAGAGAGAGGGTAGCTTTGCAGTCACTGAAGATGTGGAACCTTCTGCAAAGGTTTTGAGTCTAGAGAGTTGGTTTAGAGATGGTCAAGATTCTAGGCTATTACCCACACTTAACCATTGTGTTGGGGCATCTGGAAGGACGGGCATTTATTCTAAGTTGCCTCGACCTTCTTTCAGAACTCAGGTTTGGAAGAAAAGGAAGCTCTACACAGAGTCACTAAAACCCCATTTCAGTGAGCTGGGGAAAGCCTGAAGTCGTCTTGATGATTATGGAGGAATTCTCCAGGCAGTTGATGAAAACACAGTTCCCCCTGGCAGGAGGAGCAGCTGCAGAAAAGCACAGTTCCCTGCAGAGGGGCAGGGGCTGTGGGATGCGGTTGTAGGTGAGCCTGAAAGAGCAAGCAGGGTCAACTGAGACAGCTGTTCCCCCCAAGCCAGGGAGTAAGATTTTATCCTATGCTCCTTGGAGAAGCATTGGGGGGCCTTAATTGGGGAGGACTTTTACGTTAGCTAAAAATAAGTGAAGCTTTGGCAACATTGTAGGGGGATGGTTTGGAGAGAATTGCTCCTTGAAAGGTCTCTTCCCTCTATCTAAGGAACAGAAATTGGAACCCTTAAGTGAGGAACCAAAAAAAATGTATTTGAGATATCTGAGAGTTGTATTGTAAGCTGAAGTTTTAAAGTCCTAGCAGAAAAGGAGTCACACTACTGCCCCAAGTCCTTGCTTTCCTTAGCTCTACCACGGCCAACAAGCCCCATGCGTGACCGAATCTCACCTGCCACCATGGCCACCTCCGTCCCAGCCTGTGTCCATCCCATTCCCAAAAGTTGTGTAGGGTCTGAGGTTGGACCCTCCTTGCCGGCTAATGATTTATTCTGCCATGGTTTCATAGCTGCCAGCAGGAGACCTGAGGCTCCGGGGTCAGAAACAAAAAGACATTACTCCTCCCTGACCATCAGGGCACAAGCTGCTTGTCTTCGTTGGTCGCCTTGGCCCCTCCCCAGCCATGCAGGGGGATGCAGCCATGCCCAGGTGACTGCTGGGTCACAGCTCGGAAACCCCGAACTTAGGGGACGCAAACCTTACTCATAAGAGGTTACAAGTTGAAGACGTTATCTTTATTTTCCTGGACAGCCAGAAGACCTGCTGAGAGCCGAAGACAGAAACACAAGCTATCTTCCAGGCTCTTCATTACAAAACATCCTTGAAAAGACAGTCCAGGAGAGACACCGTCAGAACCTCTGCTCACAAGCTGTGCAAACTTGTGAAAGGCCCTGGGAGACTTGTGTCCTCACACCCGTTGCCTTGTTTGATCCCTGTCCTACATTCATCACCGGCTCAGGGGACTTTATTTGCTCCCGGGGTAGAGTGGAGGCCCCATAAAAGAAAGGGCTGGACTGGCCTCGGTCATGGCTGTATCCGCAAGGCCTGTCATGGTCCCTGACCCTTGAAGGGCACTTGGCAAGCAGTCATCAGACAGAGGCCTAGACGATTAACCCTTTGCCTGCTTATTCATTGATTTATTCACTGAGTCATCCATTTGATCATTTAGTCAATGCAGCTTTTAATATTCAGTGCACTCATTTGATCTTTTCTATATTTTCTGTTCCAGTTTCCACATCATGATTTTAAAGGTCATGGTGTCCACACCAATAAGCAGAAGCTGCAAATGACTAGACCGGTGCTGGTGAGGGGCCCAGTTGTGGTTTCCTTCCAGAATCCCCTGTGATGCAGTTGGCATACTTCGGGGGCTTCACCCTGCAGGGCTCACTCCTTCTGGGAGATGGACAAAGGAAGCAGAGAATTATTAGCTGTAACAAGGATTTGGCCAGAAGTAAAGAGAATGCTCAGGAGCGTAAGATTGACAGATGTGGGGTACGGCTTCTGCCCACGCAGCTGAGGTAGAGCCCCCAACACAGGGGCCGCCGGGGCTGTGACTCAGACCTTGTTGGGGGAGGTGGGGGCACGGCTGTGGCTCAGGGAAGGCAGGGAAGGTGCAGTGGTGCCCTTCTGGGGGAATACAGCATCTGGAATTTGCTGGAAACCTCTCCCTTGGGGCCCATGGAAAGCCAGTCCAGGCGAGGCGTCCCACTGGAGGTAGAGCAGGTAATGGGGGAAGCTGCTGGGTGCCACTGGCCACCGTGTGCTGTAGGAGCTGGGTTCCAGGGCTCTGCAGAAAGCTGCTGAGAACACACAGGGAGCAGGAAGCAGCGCGCCTTCTCTCTGCAATGTCACTCTCCCCTGCCCTCTACTGACAAAGCCAAACTTTGTACAGGCTAGCAATGGAAAAATATTTAAAAGGCCTGTATGCATTTTCCAAAGGAGAGGACAAGAGCGGATTTGGAGATGAGAAGAAATAAATGGTATAAATGACCTACCTCTCAAAGGCCTATTTGGAAGCCAAATGAGACTGTACAGTGTTCTCCAAAGTGAGCTGAAAAGATTTCAGAGGATGCTGAAGTCAAACTTTTATCGTTGTTCAGTACCTGGGTATTGGTTTAAATATCCATGAAAACTATAAAGCTAGCAGGTAAAACACGCACGATTAAATGATTAAATGAGTCTTTTTAGCATGAGGTTAAGTAAAAAGGAGAAATGTCAGTTTAAGTAAATTATTAAATGTATTATGGCAATAATACTAAAGGGTGGTATGTGCGTAGGTTGAAAATCTCGGATACCACACAAATGGCTAAAGTTTAGGAATCACGAAGATAATGTATATGGAATAGCTTTGAAAAGTGCTGGGTTGCACCAAGGACAGTTATTTCCCTTTTATTTTAATTTCGGTTATCACTGTGGTAAAGGAGAGGTACGGCGAAGTACCGAAGTGAGAGTCTAGCACTAGTTAGCAACCTTGGACACTTCGGTGGGAAATCAAATTTTGCACGGAGGTGGACTCCATGAAAGTGTGGGATGGCGGTGCTTCCTCGGTTGTTCTCCTTTGATGCTTTTGAAACAGCTAAACGGGGCCCTGCTGGGTAAAGCCAGAGGAAACCCAGAACCCCCAGTCCAGAGCCCAGGCCGAGGGCAGGCAGCTGCCCCCCTAAGGAGCCCTGCCCCTGGGTTCTGAAGGCTGTTCCGTGGCATCTGAGGGCATCAGTCAGCCGTTGAGCAGGCGGCGTTGGTGGCCTACTCGGACAAGGATGTCCAGGTGTCCTGAGACATGGGGGTCCAATGTTAAGAATAATTACTGTGACTCGAATGGCACTGCTAAGAAGGGAGACAGTCCATAACCAATCCTATCTGGAAAGGGAGAATGGAGGCTTCTGAGGCTGGGTTCCAGTTAAATAAGATCGGCGGCGTCAGTACTTAGGGCAAAGGACTGTGTGTCCCGCCATCCATGTGAGTTACCTTCGTGATGCTTGCTAAGGAGGACGTGCTATAGTTCTAGGGTTTCTGTTTAATCATCCGTAAAATAGGTGTCCTAAAATAAATGGCATCTTCAGCACGATCAATGAATCATCCGTGTGAAATGTCACCAGACCCCTTCAGATGGGCACATGATGTGCTTATGAGAAACAAATCCCTTAAATCATCATTTCCCCAAGCATGGCACCCGTGCCACTTGATCGTCTGTAAAAAGGATTCTAGTGGGTTGGAAACAAGTTTTTCTTACTGGTTAATATGGTGAGTTTATTTCAGTGTTGATTAGAAAATAATGATAACGTGAAGCCAATAATTTCATGGATGCTGTTGCCTGAATTATAGGTGTGGGGTCAGCTGTGCTCATGGATGTTAAACTTTGGAAATCGAACCCCACCTTTTGCCCCAAGTGGTTGGAGGGACGGAGAGACCAGATTTTACAAATTACCACGAGGGTTTCTCCTTTTCTCCTCTTAAACCACCTTGCTGTGCTTTCTTCTTTTCCTTGACCTATAAAAACTGTAATTTGTGGAATGCGAACATGGCGGAAATGGCGAATGTGCCACATGAGTTACTGAAGTTTGGGAATATGTATTCTAAGGGCTGCCATTGATTGACACCTTTGTGTAGTAGAAAGTAATTACATCATTTATCCATTTGTTCATTCTTTCAACAGACAGGATCTTTTGCTGTGCTAAATGCTCGGGATACATAGATAATTAAGACGTGGATTATGACCGTTAGTGTTACACAAATGTGCTGGAATTTGGATTTAATATTTGGGCCCAAAGTAGTGGAGGGAAGACATACATGCCACCAGCTACCAGCACTTGCCCATGGCAGACATCACTAAGCGATCCCAGCACTTTCCTCCTTCCTGCTAGAACCTCTTCCTTCTCGAGACAGCCCTTCTCTGAGCAACTGCTACTACTTGGTGCAACTTGGTGGATGAGGTGAAACCACTTTCCTATTTCTAGTGGTGTACTTTTTGTTTGCTTCTTTTATAAGGATTAGGGTATGATGTTAATGAGGCCAAGACCTGTAACCGCAGAGATTTTTGTTTTTGGTATTTGCTTACCTACCTTAATTGGTCTCTTGAAATGTTTCTTAAGGGTGGTCCTGAAACAATTGTGGATAGGTGGCAGTTATATAAGTCAAATTATATTATAGTTTAGATAAAATCATGGCAATTTCATTACTCCTGCAATTCCAGGTTTTCTCATATTAGAGGTTTTCTAAGTAAGAGATTCTTTAATTTTGTTAGGGGAAGATAAGTCCTCAGAAGAAGGTTTTTTAGATCCTGGGGTTCCAACCAGTTCTTCTAATGGCAGTTGAAATTGAAATGAGGTATTTATAATAATCCTTTCATTTCCTTTACATAAAAAGAACCTTAAAATTTCTAGAGCTGGGTTTACTTCCGGGTGGTGGGATATACCTTAAAATGTCTTGAATTGGGAGTTTGGAGGAAGGGAATAGACAAGGAATATTCAAGGTTGACCAAGGATCATCAATGTTTACAAACGGAATGTTTTTGAGAATATTGCAGTGGGTTGTAGGAAAGGGAACATTCTAGAAAGAAATGATGAGAGCCCAGGAAAGAGGGGAAGTGAGGGGTGGAACTCCTGTGTTCCGTTATTGCACTCTTCTTGGACAGAACTCTTTACGTAGTTGTGTGGGAGTGTGTGCTGCTGGCAGGAGGATGCTCGGAGCCCCAGCGTCTGGGCAGGGACGTGGCCCAGTGCTGGGCTCTGAGAGGAGGTGAGAGGCTTCCCCAAGGGTGGCCACCCTCTCCCTACAGCACCTGAAACCACAGCTTCTGGGCTCGGCAGCGTGTTGGCATCAGGCTTTTACGGGAATGAGAAAATGGTCAGCTGTTCTGTTTCTAGTTCTTATTGAAACTCCTGTTGTCATTTTCTCTTTACAGCCCTGGGCACACTCATGAGGTTTTAAACCCTTCAGACCTGCTCCAAAGGCTAGTGCATAGCTGTGTTGGTGAGGCCTTTTGGGCACAGCATGATTTTTGTGTGGTGGTCATTTTTCTCCTCCCTTTAGAAACAACAGCAATTAAGGAGAGGGATGGGAGAGGCGGGGGGATATATCTTAGTGGCGATATGAGAGGTTCATGCACGCTTCTGGAGAGGTTCATGCATGCTTCTTGAAAAAGCTCCCAACAGCCTTTTAGTGTTTAAAAGACCAGACCAGGTTTAATTTGATTGTACAGTATGTTGTGGAGACCTTTCTTTGCAAAAGTAGGTTAATGCTTGTCCTAAACTAGATTACGTCATTAACCTCAGTAATTTGTCACTAGTTATCTCTCTTACTTAAAATGAAGGCTCAGTTCTTACTTTAGATGAAGACTCAGTTCTCTCTTAAGTAGCCTCTGATAATCAGAGACACTGGATCTCAAAGTAAACGCTGTTTTAATAACTAATATTTGGAGAGTTGGGCAGCATTCAACATTCAGCAAGGTGCTTCTGAGCCCACTGTAAGGTATCTTGCTTGAGGGTAATAATTCATTTTCGTCATTTATCTTTTAATAAACATTGGAGATTGTAAAAATCTCAAGTAAAAGGCCAATCAGGTCAAACAGGTTAAATAGCTCTGAAAAGCCAAAGTGATCTTGGGAAAGAAGAACAAACTTGGAGGGACTCATACTTCCTGATTTTAAAACATGTTACAAAGTCACAAATCAAAACAGCATGGTAGGATGGGCACGTGGCTAGAGACCCAGGTTCGATTCCCGGTGCCTGACCATGTTAAAAAAAAAAAAAAACAACACATGGTACTAGCCAAAGGACAGACATATAGGCCAATGGAATCAAACTGAGCGTTCAGAAATCAGCCTTCATACCTTTGGCCGGTTGATATTTGACAAGGTCCAAGTCCCTTCAGTTGGGAAAGAATAGTCTCTTCAACAAAGGGTGCTTGGAGAAGTGGATTGCCATATGCGAAAGAGTGAAGGAGAGCTTCTACCTTACCCCATATTAAAAAATTAGCTCCAAGTAGATCAAAGGCTAAATAAAAGAAACAAATATATAAGCCTTCAAGAAGGAAACATAGGGAGGTATCTCAAGGACCTTGTGTCTGGTATGTGTTTGGTATACCAAAAACAAGAGCAATAAAAGAAAAAACAGATCAATGTGACTTTGATTTCTAATCAAAATTAGAAAATCTTTGTGCATCCAAGCACTTTGTCGTGAAAGTAAAAATAACCTACAGAATGGGGAAATATTTGAAACCACAATAAGGGTCTAATGTCTAGAATATATAAGAACTCTTACAATTCAACAAGAAAAAGACGAAGACCCGAATATAAAATGGGAAAGAAAACTGAATAGACATTTCTTCAAAGTAGATATTCAAATGGCCAGAAAGCACATGAAAAGGTACTCAGTATCATTAGCCATCAGAGAAATGCAAATCAAAACCACGAGATAGTACTTCATATCCATTAGAATGGCCGCTATTTAAAACCAAACTAATAATGAACAAGTGTTGGAGAGGATGTTTAGAAGTAGAAACATTCATTCATTGTTGGTGGGAATGGACGCTGTGGAAAATGGTTTAGCATTTTCTCAAAAAGCTAAACATAGAACTACCATATGACTCATAAATTTTACTTCTTGGTATATTTGCAAAAGAATGGAAAGCAGGACTCAAACAGATATTTGCACACTGATGTTCATGGCAGCATTATACCCAATTTCCAAAAGGTGGAGGCAACCTAAGTGTCCATTGACACAGATGAATGGATAATCCAAATGTGGTATATACCATCAACGGAATATTATTTGGCTATAAAAAGGATGAAGTTCTGATACTTGCTACAACATGAGTTCACCTTGAAGACATCATGTTGAATGGACTAAATCAAATATAGAAGGACAAATACTATGTGATCTCACATACGAAATGAGCATAAACTGCAAATGCATAAATTCAGAAACTAAAATACAAGTTACCCAGGCTGGGCAGCGGTGGATGATTAGCATTGAGTTTCTGTTTGCAGTGATACAAGAGTTTTGGGGTTAGATAATGGTGACAGAGGCACAGCTTTGTCAAAATTAGTTAACAGCGCTGAATTGTTAATGAAAATGGATAAAAAGGAAACTCTAGGTTGTATATAAGTTACTACAAAAAAAAAAAATCCCCATAGAACTATACCACACAAACAGTGAGTAGTGGGCTTAAGTTAATAGTGTCACTATAATATTGTTTCACCAATTGTAAAAAAAAAAAGTACCATCCTAATGCAAAATGTTAACAATGGGGAAAACTGTGGTTGAGAAGGGGGTATGTGGGAACCCTGTACTTTATGCACGATTTCTCTGTAAACCTATCTGTAACTGCTCCAATGGAAGAAATTAGACCTCAAGTAAATTTAGTCAATTTGATGACCCATGGATTTTAGCACCTGCACCACTCCTGGAGTTAGGTTCATTTATTGTCTTATCTTATTCTCAAATTCCTGCACAAATTCCTTGTAGAACCTTTCTCACAAGCTTCCAAAGGAGAAGGAGCAGATGCTAACTTCCTCCAGTGTCATGGCCGCGGACCCACTCCTGGAGGATCAACACCGAGCAGAGATTGCAAAAGCAGATGCACAGGAGCGAGGCAAGTAGCACAAATAGGTCAAAATAAGAGAGCGGTGCTTTGTTTTATTTCAGCATATTAAACTTTAAGACACATCCTTTGCTTTTGCAAAGCGCAATGATGGTCCTACTTTTTTCTTCTAAAACGTATTCTGGTATGGCCACCTCTCCTTTCCTTGAGTTGGAGAGAGGCATGGATGCAGGGCGGGCCTGGTGACAGGTCCATTGGGAGGCATCATGAGAAGCTGCAGGTAGCACAGCAAGTGCTTTGTGCCCTGGGCGTGGCTGGGACAGAGTCACATCCCAGCCACGTGGTGCCACGTGGATTGTTGGTTCACCGTCTCCAATGAGTCTGTTTCCCCCCCCCCCCCCGCCCCCGAGAGGTTAACAGTTTGAATTAAGTGAAAGCTGCCAATCGTAAAATAGTGGCTTGAGTCCTTTTGAGTTGCATGGGGAAACAAAACCCATCAGACAGCCGAACACTGTAGACTACCCTTTGCCAACCTTGGGAACTGATGTCGGGCTGAACGTATCATTAAATATCTGTGCTTGTGGAAGCACCTGGGTGCATAGAACTTCATCTTGAACAGATTTCCTATTCCATTTTTAGCGTACGATAGCACCAGGGTAACGTATTGAGTGTATATTTAATATACTCATTTGACATATACAAGACATATCAAGACAGGCGACTCAGACATTTAAAACATGGAAATGCGCATTTGTTTGTATTTGTGACACATAATGTGTGACTATATTCTGTGTCAACATAGAATTTAATTTGGGTCATGGTCGTTCCCCGAGAATAAAGGATGATTAGATGGTTTACTTAGGTTTAGTCAGGATAGAAAATGCAAAGTCCTGACCTGTTATTAGAAATAGATTCTTGTCCCCTTGCTGATTTGTTTCTTCTCGTTAGCGCTTATCATCACCACATCACTCCTTTAACTCGTCTGTTGCCTGTGTCCCCCGCTGGAATCTCGGCTCCATGAAGGGAAATGCTTTTCTCCGTGTCATTTGCTGTGTAGCCCAAGTGCCCGGAATCGAATCTGTCATCACACGGGGCTCAATGAAAAAGTGTTGAATCACTGGATGGGGGATGCCCTGCAGATTTGCAGCCCCTTGGTGGGAAAGCCAGGAGCGGACAGAATCTGCTCCTTTGTAGGTGATGGTGGGATGGATCGTCCCCTAGGGAAAGCAGGCCCAGGTCCCACCCCCTGCCCTGCGGGTGTGGCCTCATCCGTTAACGGGACTTTTGAAGACATTAGTGGTTAAGCTGCCCAAACTGAAGGAGGGTGGCCCTCTGTATGGGTGAGGTCCCCAAGTGCAAAAGAAAGTGTACATGGCAGGAGAAGCCGCAGGGAGCGGCCGGAAGCTGGAACTCAGTGGAACCCAGAGGAGAACGGAGCTGCTAGCACGTGGGCTGCCATGCGATGGAACAGCCAAGGAACCCAAGGACCGTCCTCCAGCCGGAAGACAGGGACCCCCGGAGCACACCAGCCTTGCCGCCTCTGACACCGGGAGCCAGTCGCTTCCTGTTGCGAGGCTTACAGCCGAGGAGCGAGAGCAGGAAGCTGACATCCAGTTGCCCGGTTTGTGTCGCTGGATTACATAAGACACGTGAGGCTTGGTGAGCGGGGCCGAGGGCCTCCTGCACAGCAGGTGGGGGGGGCTGTGCTCACACCCATGGTCTCCCAGCTCCTTTCTGGAGGTGGCCTGGATGTGGGTGCCTACACCCTGCCCGGGACAGAACGTGCTTGCCCTGCCACCCCCAGCGGGAGTGAGGCCGAGCCAAGCCAGCTGCCCAGAGCAAGAGGTGCTGTGAGCAGCAGAGGGCATGCATGCTGGGCCAGCAGCGGAGGGCAGCTTGGTTCTCTGGGCCTGGCAGGCATTCATGGCGCACCCACTTTATTCTCGGATCTCTGAGAGTGAGCAGAGATGAAATCGGTCTGCAGTATCTCTTCCCCAAACTCTGCTAGGGATTTCTAAAGGTAATGTAGCATGGAAAGAGCTGTAATAGAGAGTATCCCTGGGGCGGTGATGTGCTCCTGGGAAAGGCAGGACTGGAAGGGGAGAAAGCAGTGACTTGCTTTATAATTTGGTTTTTATTTTGTCAGTGCCCAATTTTTATTGTAAAATCACCTATAACCCTACAACCCAGAAGTAACCACTTTTTGCATCCCAATATGTACATGTCTAGAAATTCTTCTGTGCAAAGTGGTGCTTCTCCTTTTACTTAACAGTAGGTCTCGTGACTGCTCATCAGTGGTTAAATTTTCTTTTCATTCTTTTAAATAGTAGTCCGTCATTTGGATTTTCTCATACCGTTTTAACCCGTCCTCTAAGAGTTAGACATTTGTTTTCAGTTTCCCGTTTCCCTCTGAAAAGAATGCTGCTACAGACTTCCCTGAGCTACACTTTGTCTAAATCATGTCTGTTTCCTTATGTTTCCTTAAACTACATTATTTTTCTTTGTTTTTATGATTTATTGTTATATTACTGTTAAAGCACAAAAATGAGAAGTGTGGGACTCAAGAAATGATTACAAATTCAACACCCGTGAATGATCCTCTCTTGGATACAGAATGAACACATTCCCGGCACCCCCCAAATTCTCCCTGTCCCAATTATGTGTTATTCCTACCCAGAAGAAATGTTAGGCTCAATATTTAGATGTGAAATTATTATGTCACAAAGGCTAAAGTCTTTTGAAACACACTGCAAATGTCTTCTCAAAAAAACTCTGTCTATTTATCTAATCTTTCTTCACTTGCCCCAAACGCAATTGCTGGAAACCGTATTTCATTGTCAATTTGATAAATGATGACCCATTAGTGTCTAATGTGCATTTCTTCAGTTACTAATGAGATTAAATGGTTTTCCGTATGATTGAAAGTGCTTTGTATTTCCTCTTTGATGAATGCCTGTCCCTTTGCTTGTGTGTGTGCCGATGCGTCTATTGGTTCCTTGTTCATTTTTCCCGCAGGGCCTTCCCCTGAGGCTGGGGTAGAACTTGTGCATTGGATGGGGTGAGTGCAAACGCCAGAAATGAACTTGACCTGCCTAGAATCGTTCCTCAGAAAATCCCTGGGCTGTAGCTGGGTGTATCCGAGTTCCTAACTTAAAGTGATTTTGATTTACAATTTTATTTGGCCTTCCAATTAATGGCCTTGATTAATCATGCTTAAAGATTTCTAAAGACATTTGTGATGCTGCAAATTGAGTATGACAGGGAGTTTAATGTATGTTGCATTTTTGGTGACTAGGGACAGTTTTTAGAATCTTGTAAATTGCATTCCTCTCTGTCCTTTTTTGGTTAAATAGCGCTCTCGAGATACATGCACCCACCACTTGAAGCGTATGAGACAATTTTTGGTACGTTCACAGAGCTATGCACCCATCACCATAGTCGATTTTAGAGCATTTGAATTACTCTTAAAAGAAACTCTACACCCTTTGTAAGTCATTCCTCGTTTTCCCCCAGCCTACTCCCAAACCTAGGCCACCACTCATCTCCTCTGTGTCCCTCTGATTTGCCTGTTGTGGATATTTGATATAAATGGAACCATATAAAGCATGGTCTTTTTGTGACCACCTTCTTTTCTTAGTGTAATTGTTTCAAGGTCTAACCATGCTGTAGTATGTGGCATAACTTAATTACCTTTTTATGGCTGAGTGATATTCTCTGCGTGGGTGTGCCACATTTTACTCATCCATTCATTGGCTGGTGGACGCGTGGGTTATTTCCATCTCTTGGCTGTTAGCAATAATGGTGCTATGAGCAGTGCTGTACGGGTTTTTGGGTGAAGGTACGTTTTCATTTCTTCTCGGTTAGGTGTCTGGGAGAGGAATTGCTGGGTTGTATGTGAACTGTGTTTCACCTTTGGGTAACTTGCCTGATTGTTTCTCCAACTGGCTGCACCAGAGATGGTGAAATGCCAGAGCATTCCCTCCGACAGGGTATAAGGGTGCCAGGTGCACCTCCTCCTGTCTGACAGTTGTCATTTCTCTCTTTTTTAGTATAACCATCATGTTGCGTGTGAAGTGTTATGACAATGTGGTTTAGGTTTGCATTTTCCTGGTGTCTACTAAGGTAGCACCTTTTCCCTATCTGTGTCGGCCATTGGTAAATATTCTTTGGAGAGGTGCATTATTCATGTAGTTTGCCGATTTTTAACTGTGTTGTTTGTCCTTTATTATTGGCTGTAGTGCCTTGTCTTTGATTTCGCTCCAGGAGGCGGTGGTGGGGTGAAGGCAGAACGGCCTTCTCCTCCTTGTAATAGGGGTCTCTGCCCACCCTGCACGGGGAACAGCTCCAGGAGCCAGCGGCTGCAGCCCCTAAGATGCCGCCTCCAGGGACCCTCGTGCCCGCTAGCCTGTCTCCTGTGTCGGGGCTCCCCGCCTGGCCGGCAGCGGCAGCTGGGTGTAGGGTCCCTGATAGAGGATGCGCAGGTGTCGGGAGGTGACCCTCACAGCTCCCCCCAGAGGTAAGGACGAGGGGGCTCCCGTGCAAGTGCCACAGCGAGGCTGTTGGACACGGCACCTCCGACGGGCTCTCCTCCTCCGCTGCAAATCCCTAGTGTAGGAGCCATGTCACGGCAATCTCATGGCTTCCAAATTTGGGGATTTTAGTATTTTATAGCGCCTACTACAATTGGTTACTTTGCACATAGGAATGCATCTGGAGTATTGTACCCCAGATAAACCTCAGTTATAAATGTCTAAGTGGCTCATGGCTTTTTCCTAGGCTTGTTTTCCTTAATTATATGCATGAATTTTACAGATGATAAACGTAACAGCGGCTCCTTATTTTCAAAATGTGACTATTACACCGATGCCTTTTAAAAACTTACTTGTAATGTACTCCTTCCCCCAAAATATATTTTCAACAGATGGTGCTGTAATAACAGGAAAGTCACATGGAAAGAGAATGAAATGCATCCCCAACCTACAGCACAGAAAAAGAAACAAACAAAAAAGTAAAAACTTACATGTAAGCATACATTTCTAGAGATGCATATGAAACAGGCAAATGTCCACTAGAGATATTTGAATTACTAATTTTTTTTTGTTTTGATTTTGTTTTTACTCATTGTACATTACATGGGTAAGTTTATTTTCACCCCTCTCTGCTGCGTGTGGCCTCAGTATTTCTCATGAGCCGCCCTTGGGCATGGGCTGACAGTTTTTCTGAGAACATCTTCACTTGAGTCTAAATGATTTTATCCGCAGCATTGTTTTGCTGTAAGACTGTTTGGTGCCGTAATTGGAAATCATATGGAAGAATCAAGGGGCCATTATACACATACACGCATATACTCACACACACACACACACATACACACACACACACACACACCCCAATAGTAGGAGCTCCCAGTTTAACTATACGTGAATATTTATAATTGTCACAATGTAACTCCTTTCTGTGTTGCTTCTTAAATATAGCCTCCAGGACTTGGGGTCCCCTATCCTCCAGTTTCTGCTGAGCCCACAGGGGGTACTTGAGCAAGAGTCTTGTTTCTGCAGGGATCGGAAGCCAGAAGCAAACCTGGGAAGCCACAAGAAATTTGCAGCCTTGTGGGTGTCAGCCTGTGTCACTGGCGAAAACTTCAGGGGCTGGGGAAAAAGATAAAACGCAAATCACAGGATTGGATGCTTTCACAGTGGATTTGGAATTGGTCAGCAACTTTGCATCAGGAAAAATATATCAGTGACGTACCTCAGAAAATATTTTTGTTACTAAGACTGAGGAGATGTTTTTTCCTTGAAGGGGAAGCTTTTGCAGATGGTGTTATCCATCTGATCTGATCCGATCCTTATGAGGCCAGGAGAGTACTTTATCTGTGTGCCCTGAAACTGAGACGTTGAGGAACATAACCTGTGTCCTGAAAGAGGGAAGGAAAAATAGGTCTTTGATTTTTTTAAGTTGCCACTTTAGTTTCTGTGACAAAAATATATATATAAACATACATTGAGGCATCTTGTTTTTACCCCGTCTATCCCCATACCTCCTATGTGAAAGGAAACCATTCTATGGATTGACTAATCCTTTGTTTTATTATGCAAATATAAGCTAATGGGAATATATGTTTGCTTAGGTCCCCTCTCTCCATCTTTCCCTGAACTTTAGGGAAAATGTAGCCATCCTGGGTGTTGCTTGTTTCCCTGAGTGATATATCCTGGGGATGGGTCCATAGAAACATCCGTCTCATATGCTTTCACAGCTCGTGGTATTCCAGTGTGCAGTACGCTGCAGTTGGCTCGTGATTTTCTTTTCCTTTTTATATTTTTGACTGTATTAACATATATGCACCTCAAAATTTCCTACTTTTGATACCAAACAAAAGTGGGGTTCTCTGCATGATGCATGTAACAGCCAATCTGTGACCCTGGGGTTTCAAGGAGAGAAAGAGTTACTGCTAAGCAAGAAGCAGGTGGCTGAATGGCCCCCAAATTTGTCTCCCCTTGTGTAAGGGTTCAGAGTTTTTGGAGTCAAATAAGAGGAGATGAAGTTGTTACCGTTAAAATCATAAGTCTGCCAGGACTGAGACCGGGCTAGAGTGACCATCACAATGAGCTTCAATAATATTAGGTATTAACTTCTGGTTATCCTACGATATACTAGAGAAAGAAAAAATCTATATAATGATTCAGGAGTCATCATCATTTTTAATTCTTAATTTCTCAGTTACAATTCCTCCTTTTTGTTTTTGTTCATTCTTCAATCTTGAGGGAAATCGGGGTGATGACTGTTCTAACTGCTTCACGCTGAAAAGGGGTGTCAACATTATGGGGTAGAGGAAAGAAACTGGCTGTGGTTCTTGGAGAGACTGATACCTCTGGGTTTCAGGGCTTGGAGGCTCTGAAAAGTAAACGTAATTGAATTGAAAAGTATAGCTTTAAATAAAGGAATAGAAGTTTTATAATTAGATTATTTAAAACTATATTACATAGGGGAATAATGTTTCATAGATTTTAGATGGAGGGAGATGGAGATTTTCAGGGGGTGACTCTTAAGCATTACAGAAGTAAGTTTTCCTTTCATTAGGCAAGACTCATATACTTTAGAGTAAATTAGGAGCTCCTATTGCTTGAGTGGATAAGAGGAGTGCCCCAGGGGGTCAGGAATTTATACTTCCACATTTTCTTTCCCCAGTCCCTCAAGGGAACTTGCAAATACTTTTTCATTTTACGCCCCAAAGTGCATCAGGGAATTACATCAACTTGTACAGAATACTAAGATCTCGTTCCCTATTCTAGGTTTCTCTGTGCCATATAAAGCTGAATCAGGTTGATGAAATAAATTGACCAGACAGGTTAAATCAGATAGTGTACCATAGAAAATTTAAATTTTGGACAAAATTAACATCTCTTCCTTTAGTCCACACAGAAATTGAAGTCTTCCAATACAGACAATATCGTCTTTTACCCTGTATTCTGATTTACCTTAGTCCTAACCAGGTCAGCCTCTTTCATGTCCCTAATGGAAGTATCATCTTTTTTCAGCTTCTTTAACAGTTGCTGTATGGAGTATTGCTGCTTCTTTAGTACTTCCAGAAGTGGAGAGCATTAATTTTGAGTCCCAGAGAGTTACCAGGTGTTATACACAAATAACAAAGCATCTCAGAATGAGAGAAGCATTTTCTAAATGAAGCTAATTTCCCAAGATGAAAATATTTGACAATGGACTTATACTGGGGTGAATTGCAAATGGTACCAGAAGTTTTGTCCTGTCTTGCCTTTATATTGTTACTAGGGTCCTGGTAGTTAACAGGTAGGACATAATTTACATGCTTGCCTTGTTTCACTTTTAAAGTCCCTTTTTGTTGAAGATGAAGTTCTCACTTGCAGCTGAGAAGCATTAAGGTAGCATAACTGACAAGGAAATCTGTCCATTTTTGTGATCTTTAACGTTCTAATAATAATAATGAAAACCACGACTAAAAGCATAATACTGCTGTCTAACGTCACACAGGTCAGTATCAGGATATCATATAGACGGTGAGAACACTGTCACATCTTTAAGAGTTTTAGACAACTTCTAAAATATATGAAGAACATTTCACCCCTACAAATTTAACCTACGGCAGTTCAGAAAATCCCTTTTAATTTTGATAATGCTTCCCAATCACTCCTCATGTAATATGTTAAACTAACTGTTTTTAGCACCTCTGTTTTACATGGTGGAAGAAGGACTCCCTTGAAATAGTTTGAAATAAAAAAGATACCCGTTAGGGTTTGATTTTGGGGAGGAGGAAAGGTCAAAAGTTGTTAGGTTTGAACCTTATGTTAAACAGGGAAATGGGTTGCTGTGAAACAATATTTGGTTTCTTATTTAATCAAAGTGACAACAAAAAGTAAAAGAGTTAATAAGTTTGCAAGAAAAAGAGTTGGTGAGAAGACTTATCTTCCAAAATAAAGGATGATAAGGTCACCATAAACATTAAGGCTATTATTCCGATATGACATAGAATCTTTCTCTTCTGGACAAGATAATCAGGTGGTTAAGAAAAACTCTTTATAACCTTTCATTATGAGCAGACCAACAATTTGCACTATTTTAACTGAGCGATAACTAAAATTCAATGTGAATACAGTTTGGCACAAAACTTTTTAAAATATTATAAACACGCCTATCAAATTTGGGGGCAGCATCGACCATGACAGAATTAACTTTCACAAACATTCACAACTTTCCCCATCCACCCAGGCTTTGTCCTTACACGTTCTCGAGGACAAAACTACACACTTTTCCTTAACAAAGCACGTCCTATAAACTTTACATACCCACATACCTTAAGTTACCAAAAAAGATCTTTGATTCTGTCTTTAAATATCCTATAAAACATAATTAATTTTAAAATAGTTTGTGAAAATATTTTAATTTCATTAACCACCAACTTAAATGTTTTTACCATCTTACAGATGTAACAAATATAATGCTAGCTTATTTTATCAGTATGCTCGTGTAAATTTAGGGAAAACAAACCCAAGGAGAATAGCGTTGTATTTGTTTGGCTCAAAAGTTGTCGTAAAAACTGGAAGAGGACTAGATTTTGTCACCGATCTTTTTTTCTTTTTTTGCAGTTGTATTTGCTTTTTTATTCCATTGGAGGTTAAACAAAATCCCTTTATATATGTTAAAATTATGAACAACCTCAAATGTATACTGACTAACAAGGTCTGGAAAATATACTACAATTGTCTTATTTGTCCCAAGTATAAATGCCGAAAAACTTTTTCATAGCTCTCAAGGACATTTTCCTTTACTTACTGCAATTTAACAATTAGGTCTTACTCAATTGCCCCCATTCCAGGGTTATTTATGTTTTAATAATGATTTATTGCGTTTCCCATTGCAAAGGTTATCACTGGGAGAAAATACATATAAGCAGGGCATTCTCTCGGGACACCCGGGGCTCGTTCTGCAGCATTTCCCCCGTGCCTGCCATTGCCAGTCTCCAGGCCCAGTAGGAGAATGTTGAACCCAGCGCACACCTCCCCCATCTTTCTGCACCCAAGTCTCCTCCCATCGCTGCTGCACCTGGTTCCTTCACCTGTGGACATGTGGGAAGGGCCTCGGGGCACAGAGCCAGAAAGAATGAGGCCTGGTCAGTTCAAAGGTTTTAAAGAGGCTGGTGGGATTTAAGACTCATGAGGTGGCTGTGGTTGTGATGAGTATTTCTATGCCCTTCTTTTCATTGTTTTCCATTGGTACATCCATTTTGCCTAAAGCTGTGACACGGACAATTGGAAAAGCTTTTGCCATTTCCCCAGGCAGCGGTCTCTCCCTTCTGCGACTCTCAGGGGACGCTTTCGTTTAATGCCCATGTTTTCCTTTTTTCCAGTAATAAGCCCACTTTGGGTTACAGGCTGGTAATGAGTAACTAAGCTTTCATGTAATTTGAGTCTTCTCTCTAGAATGGGGTGTTGTTTTCCCAGTTGCAGAAATCTGACGTGGAGAGTGGCGTGTGCACACGTGCGGAGCCCAGAGCCTCCCTGCTTGTCCCCTACCCCATAGGAGAAGACGTTGGGCTGGTGGCTTAGAGGGCGGCCCTGGCCCGACGGAGGACTGCGGCGTCTGGGAGGGACAGGCCATTTCTATCTCAGGGCCCTTTACCTCTGGTGAATCTAGTAAAAGGACAGACGGAGGAGGAGGTCGGGCAGCGTCTCCTTTCCTGATCTTTTGCTCCTATTTATATATTACAGGGTGGAGGTGGGGCAGATGGAGGACTCAGAAGTTCCAATGGAGCCTCCGATATGACCCAGGCAGGATATTTTTCCTTTCTCCACCAATATTTGCAGGTAAGACTGTATATTTTCTCACTAACATTGACTTTTTAAATTTTCTTTCATTGTAGTTGTATTGCGATATGCTCGCAAAGCCATCCAACCCATTCACAAGTATACAATCGTGGCTCGTTTAACCATATCGTTATCCATTCATCACCACAATACATTTTAGAACACTTTTCTTATTAAAAAAAAAAAACCCTAGAAACATACCATACCCCTTGTCCCCCTATCATCGAGCCTGAGCATTTGTGTGGTGCATTTGTTACTGCTGAGGAAATACTTTTAAAGATATTACTGCTAACTAGAGTCCCTAATGTGCAATGGGTGCATTTTTTCATGTACCACTCTACTATTAGCTGCTTGTACTAGTGACACACATTTGTTTTAGCTCATGAAATAATGTTTTATATTTGTGCTGTTATTCACAAGAATAATACCCACCACAAGATTATCATCACGTTTATTGCTTTCTTTTATGTTGTATTTCACAATACAAAACATAACATAAAAATAGCAATAAATTTCAAAGTACGTTATGACCAGTTGTATGTAATAGAACAGATTTCAAAGTTTGGTGTGGTTACAGTTCTACAATTTCAGGTTTTTTCCTTCTGGAGACTAAAATATCAGTATGGTAGTAGAGCCGTCACACTGATTTCTTAAATCCTATCTTCTCTATTACAACTCATCCTCCTCCCACTCTTTAGGGGTATTTGGGCTAAATCCATTTAACTTTTTCATGTTAAAAAGGGGGCGTCGACGATATGGGATAGGGGTGGGAACAAGTTGATGTGCTTGGAGAGGCCGGCCCCCCTGGGTTTCGGGACATATCTGGCCTATGACCCATAAAGAGGTTGGTGGTTCTGAAAAATAATCTTAGCGTGTGAAACTCCTGTAGACTATCAGAGCCCTAGGTGTTCTTCAGAGTTCACAGGAAATGTGTTGGTTGAGGGTTCGTAAACCTCGGCAATTAGCACTATATAGCTGAAGCGTGCATAAGAATAGCCTCCAGAATAGCCTCTCAGCTCTATTTGAACTCTCTTTCCACCTATGCCTTATTTTGTTACATTTCTTTTCCCTCTTTTGGTCAGGAAGGCATTGTCAGTCCCACGGTGCCAGGGCCAGGTTCACCCCCGGATGTCATGTCCCACGTAGGGGAGAGGGCAAAGATTTTCCTTGCAGAGTTGGGCTTTGAGAGAGGCCACATCTGAACAACAGAAGAGGCTCTCTGGAAGTAGCTCTTAGGCATAATTACAGGTGGCTTAACTTCTCCCCTGTGAAATAAGTAGAGCAAGCCTCAAGATCAAGGGCTTGGCCTCTCCTCTAATGTCTGAGACAGCACCAGGTGTTTCCCCTGTGGGAAAGTGTACTAGTTCTATATTTTTTCTCCCATCTGTCAAGGGAGTTTGCCAATACTTTTTGATTATCTGCCCAATGTATTCTTGGATTATCTGGGTATTGCATTAAGCTATACAGAATTACCAGCCCTCGTTCCCATTCCGGGGTCCACGCATTCGGGTTGTTTACATGAGCTATCCACAGAGGTTGAGCTAGATTATGTACTTCAGACATAATTTTGGACAAAATTAATCTTTTGCTTTGGTCTCATACAGTAGATGAAGTTCTAAAATACATACCATATCATCCTTTACCCTGCATTCTGATTTACCTTGGTCCTGACCAGATCGGCTTCATTCTTACCTCCAGTTGAAGCCTGATCTTTTTTGGTTTCTTTAACAGTTGTTCTACGTAGCAGTGCTGAACTGCAGAGCTTCAGAATTCTAACTCTGAGTCTCAGGTGCCCACAGTTGCTGGGAATACCAGGTTAGGCACAGGTAGCACAGCTTCTCAGACTCTAAACATAGCATTTGCAGCTCCAGACTAAATGTCACAGCTATAAAAGCTTTCAATCTAGGCCCCAATTATCTTTTAAGTATTTTCTAAAAGAGACCACACAATATTTGTGCTTTTGTTTCTGGCTTTATCTTGCATCACATAATGTCCCCACGGTTCGTTTACCTCATTATATGGCTCATGACTTCATTCCTTTCTGAAGCCGCGTTAATATTCCATCATATGTATACACCAGAGTTCACCTTTCTGATTCTCAGTGCATCCCTTAGCCATCTTCATCCACTGGGCATCATGTATAGTGTCCAAAGTCAACAGTTTATGTCTCACATTATCCTCACTTAGTTGTGCAGTCAACACTCTCAATTTTAGACACGTTTCATTGCTCCAGAGAGAAAAATAACAGAGAAACACACTCTCACCAAATAGAAAATCCCAACCTCCCCTTAACTCTTCTCCCACCACCCCAATTATTTACCCGTGGTATTGCTGTGGTACTGTTGATGTCTTCCTATTAAATATAGGCCATAGCGTGCTGTAGTTTTCCCCCATGCCCCTCTATAATTGACCCTTCGTACAAGAGCAAAACTTTGCAGTAGTTCATGAACAAACTCATTTATATCTGTAGTGTTAATCCCTGCTAATACATGGTTCTATACAACCCCTTTCAATCATGTCTGCCTTCAATATGACAGTGTTTACTCACTGTATTAGTTCATAGGCTGCTGGAATGGTATATACCAGAAATGGAGCAGCTTTTAAAATGGGAATTTAATAAGTTAGAAGTTTACAGTGCTAAGGAAGTGAGAGTGTCCAAATTAAGGCACCACCAAGAGTTACCATGCATCTGCTGGTCCCTTGCTCCCAGGCTCCGTTGCTCTCAGCCTCTGTTTCTGTGGGGGTTCCTCACTTTGCTTCTCTAGGGCTGGCTTTCACCTCTTGGCTTCCCTTGGCTCTCTCCAGGTTCTGGCTTGGTTAATATCTCACGGTGATATCTGCTGGGCTCCAAGCATCCCCAAACATCCATGTCTCTGTTCTCTGAAGCACCTGTTCTCCAAGCATCGATACCTGCTATCTGTCAGCTCTGAGGCTTTTATTGTTTCTGTCATTTCCAATTCTCTCTAAAATGTTTCCTCTTTTAAAAGACTTCTGGAAACTAATCAAGACCCACCTGAAATGAGTGGAGTCACATCTCCATCGAATCAAAAGGTCAGAGCCACAATTGAGTGGGTCCCATCTCTGTGGAGATAATCTGATCAAAAGTTTCCAACTTGCAGTATTAAATAAGGATTAAAACAAATGACTGCCTTGGCAAGGCTGACTCAGGATTAAAACGTGGCTTTTCTGGGATACATAATACTTTCAAACTGGCACGCTCATAAGCCCACTAAGGGACTGTCCTCATTTCTGTCCATTCCTTTACACTTAAGTTCAAACTCATTAGCTAACTGTTCATTTACCTCTGGCTTCTGTGTATCTCTAGGTCCCTGATATTCGACATGATAAGCCTCCGAGTTTACCATGACTAAGGTTGTAATAGTGAAATCATACCGTATCTTGTCCTTTTGCGTCCGGCTTATTTAACTCAGCATTATGTCCTCAAGGCTCATCCGTCTCATCATTCCTTCAGGACATCATTTCTTCTTACTGCTGCATAATACTCCATCCTATGTCTATACCATACGATGGTATACCCCCTCGTCTGTTGATGGGCACTGAGATTGTCTTCATCTTTTGACGATTGTGAATAATACTGCTGTGAACATCGGTGTGCAAATGCCTGTTTTGGGTCACTGCTTTCAGCTCCTTGGGGCACATACCGAGTACTGCTATTGCCGGGTCATAGGGCAACTAGATATTTAGTTTTCTGAGTAATTGCCAAGCTGTCTTCCACAACAGCTGCACCACTATTCATTCCCACCAGCAGTGAATAAGAATTCCAGTGTCTCCAATCCTCTCCAACATGTGTAGTTACTTGTTTGCTTAAGAGTGGCCATTCTTACTGGTGTGAAGTGCTATCTCATTATTCTTGGTTTGCATTTCCCTCCTAGCTAATCTGCTCTTCATGTGCTTTTAAGCTATTTGTATTTGCTCTTGGGAAAACTTGTCTATTCATATCCTTTGCACATTTTATAACTGGGTTGTTTGCTCTTTCGTTTTGGAGTTGTATAACTTCTTTACGTACACAGGATATCGAATCTTTGTCTCACATGTAGTTTCCGAAAATTTTCTTCCATTGAGTTCGCTGCGTCTTCATCTTTTTGATGCAGTCCTTTGAGGCACACAGAAGCTTTTGGTTTTTGAGGAGTTTCCATTTATCTATCTTTATCCTTTTGTTATCTGTGCTTTAGGTTTAAAGTTTAAGAAACTACCTCCTATTCCTAGGTCTTGAAGATGTCTCCCTATATTTTCTTCTCATAGTTTTATGGTACTGTGTCTTATATTGAAGTCTTTGATCCATTTTGAGTTAATTTCCATATAGGATATAAGGTAGGGCTTCTCTTTTATTCTTTTCACCGTTGAGATCACGTTCTCCCTTGCTCATGTACTGAAAAGACTGTTCTGTCCCTGTTCGATGGATTTGGGGGGCTTTGTCAAACATCAATTGACCATAGATTTGGTGGTCTATCTTGGCACTTGCAATTTGATTCCATTAGTCAATATTTCTATCTGTGTGCAGGTACCATGCTGTTTTGACCACTGTGGCTTTAAAATAAGGTTTAAAATCAGGAAGAGTCACTCCTACAACTTTGCTTTCTTTTTTTTTAAGAATATTTTTAGCTTTCCAAGGTTTCTTTTCCTTCAAAACAAATTTGATAACTAGCTTTTCCAAGTCATCAAAGTAGGTTATTGGAATTTTGATTGCTATTCCATTGAATTTATAGATGAACTTGACATCTTAACGATATTCAACCTTCCTATCTATGAGCACAGAATGTCTTTCCACCTCTTTCTTTCTTTCTTCTTTGATTTCTTTAAGCATTGTTTTGTATTTTCTGTGTACACGTTCTTAACATCTCTGGCTAAGTTTATTCCTAGACACTTAATTGTTTTAGTTGCTATTTTGAATGGATTTTTCCCTTTAATTAGCCCCTCAGTTAGGTTATTACTTGTGTGTGTAGAAACATTACTGATTTTTGTACATTAATCTTGTATCCTGGCCACTTTGCTGAAATTATTAGCTCAGATAGCTTTGCCATAGATTTCTCTGAATTTTTCGAGTATAAATCGTGTCATCTGCAAATAGTAGAAGTTTTACTTCTTCCTTTCTTATTTGGATACCGTTTATTCCTTTCTCCTGCCTGATGGCTCTAGCTACAACTGCTAGTACAATGTTGAGTAACAGCAGTGACCGGGGGCATCCCTGTGTGGCTCCTGATCTGTAAGGGAATCCTTTCAATCTCTCACCGTTGAATATGAGGCTGACTAGGGGTTTTTCATATATGCCCTTTAACATGCTGAGGAAGTGTCCTTCAGTTCCCGCCTTTGAACGTGTTTCATCAGAAGAGGATGCTGAATTTTGACGAATACTTTTTCAGCATCAGTTGATATGATCATGTGATTTTTCCCTTTTGATTTGTTGTTGTGCTGTATTTCAATGATTCATTTTCTTATGTTGAACCACCCCTGCATTTGTGGCATAAACCCCACTTGGTAGTGATGTTTACTTCTTTTAATGTGGTGAATTTTATTTGCTATTATTTTGTTGAGTTTTTGAATCAATGTAAATTAGGGAGATTGACCTGTTTTTTCCTTTCTTTTAGCATCTTTACCTGGTTTTGGTATTAGAGTGATGTTAGATTCATAAAATGAGTTAGGTAGTGTTCCTTGTTCCTCATTTTTCAGGAATATTTTGAGCAAGATTGGTGTTAAGTTTTTTTGGAATGTTTGATAAAATTCCCCTGTAAAGCCATCTGGCCCTGGGCTTGTCTGTGTGGGACCGTTTGATGACTTGGTTATTGGTTTGTTGAGATCTTCTATTTCCTCTCAGATCAGTGTAGGTATTTCTTGTGCTTATAGGAATTTGTCCATCTCATCTAAACTGTCCAGTTTGTTGGCTTATAGTTGTTCATAGTATTCTATTATGATCTTTATTTCTTCAGGGTCTGTGGTAACAACCCCACTCTCATTTCTGATTTTGTTTGTAACCTCTCTCGTTTTTTCTTTGTTGGCCTTGCTAGTGGTCCATGGATTTTACTGATTTTCTCAAAGAACCAACTTTTGGTTGTGTTGATTCTTTCTGTTATTCTTGTGTGATCCCATTAATTTATTTCTGCTTTGCTCTTTGTTATTTTTCAATTTCTTTGGGGTTAGTTTGCTGTTTTTTTCTCAAGTTCCTCCAGGTGAGCAGTTAAGTCCTTGACTTTTGTTCTTTCTTTTGCAGTTAAGGCCTCGACTTTTGTTCTTTCTTTTTGTCAACATAGACTTTTAGGGCAATAAATTTCCCTCTCAGCACTGCCTATTCCACATCCCATAAATTCTGATATGTTGTACTCTCATTTTCATTCGTCTCCAGATATTTATTTATTTCTCTAGTAATTTCTCCTTTGACCCACTCATTGTTTTGGAGAAATTATTTAATCTCCATATATTTATGAAAGCCCTGGTTCTATGGTGGTTAGTAATTTCTAGCTTCCTTCTGTTGTTGTGGGAGAAAGTGCTTTGAATAATTTCAACCTTATCGAATTTATAAAGCCCTGTTTTGTGAACCAGCATATGATTGATTCTGGAAAACATTTCATGAGCTCCAGAGAAGATATGTAACCTGGTATATGAGGTGGAATGATTTGTATATGTCTGTGAGCTATAATTCCTCCTTCACATTGAGTTCTCTATTTCCTTGTTGATCCTCTGTCTGCATCTGAGGGAAGTGGTGTATTGATGTGCCCCACTGGTATTGTTGAAATGTCTATAGCACCCTTCAATTTTGCTAACGTTTGTCTCATATTCTTTGGCGCTTCTTGATTGGGAGCATAGAAATTTTTGTTATTTCTTCTTGGTGAATTGTCCCTTTTATTAATATTTAGTGCCCTTCCTTGTCTCTTATAATGTCTTTATGTTCTACTTTATCTGATATTAGCTCTACGTTATGTGACATTAGTATAGCTACTCCTGTTTTCTTTTGGTTACAGCTTGCACGGACAATCTTTTTCCATCCTTTCACTTTCAATCCCTCTGTATACCTGGGTCTGAGTCTCTTATAAGCAGCATATATCTGGATCATGTTTTTTGATCCATTCTGCCAATCTGTATCTTTTAATGTGTAAGTTTAGAATGTTAACCTTTAAAGTTATTACTGTAAGAGCAGTTCTTGAATCTTATTCTTATTCTTTAGTTTTTATTTGTCAGATCTAGATATTCTTTTCCCTCTCCTTCTTTTTATCTTTTAAGTTACCCTTACTGATACTTTTCAATTCTGTGCCCTTCTCAAGACCTCCCTTTCCTGTCTTTTTTTTTCACCCAGCAGAAATCCATTTACTATTTCTTGTACCGTATGCTTCCTGTTGACAAAGTTTCGTAGCCTTTGTTTGTCTGAGAAGATTTTGCTCTTCCCCTCAAGGTTGAAGGACAACTTGGCTGGATAAAGAATTCTTCACTGGAAGCCTTTCTCTTTCGGGATCTTTAAAGCTATCAGACCACAGCCTTCTTGGTGTCTGTTGAGTAGTCTGAACTCAGTCCTGTGTGATTTCCCTTGCATGTGGTGAACCAATTTTCTCTTGCTGCTTCACTACTTTCAACATCTGACAATGTTATTAGTATGTGTCTTGGGGGAGGCCTATTTGCATTTATTCTATTTGAGGTTCATTGAACCTCTTTGATTTTCATATTTACATCTTTTATAATAGTTGGGAGATTCTCCCCAGTTACCTCTTCAGCTAACCTTCCTAGTCCTTCACTCTTCTCCTTCTGGGACACTGATGATAGTTATATTTGTGTTGTCAGTCATTTCCCTGAAATCCTGTTCTATTTTTCTAGCTTTCTTGCTGTTTGTTCTTTGTATGCTTGAGTTCAATTGTCCTGTCTTCCAGCTCACTTATTCTTTCTTCTGCCTTTTCAAATCTACTGTTGAGTTTCTCTAGTATATTTTTAGGTTGTTCTACAGTATCTTTCTTTCATTTCAGTGAAATCTGCTCTTTTTCTATTCATTCTTTCAAATTCGTTTTGCTCTTCCCATGTCTTCTTGATACCCTTTAAGTCTTGGATAAATAGTCCAAATTCTGTGTCCCCTCGGGTGTTTTAATGTGGCCATTTGGCTGGCCGTATCTTCCCGAATCCTCACGTGGTTTGTGATTTTCTGTTGCTTTCCGTGCATTTGGTTATCTTAATAAGGTTGTTTTGCAAGTTAGTTTTCTTCACCTAAGGTTTTGGATTTGCTGAGGTTTGTGTTGAAGCCCCCTTTTTGTACTTGGTTTGTCAGTAATTCCCTGCCAAACCGAGGCCCAGATCTCATGGGTGGTGTGTTAGTTTGTTAAGCTGCCAGAATGCAATGCACGAGAAATGGAATGGCTTTTGAAAAGGGAATTTTAAAAATTATATGTTTACAGTTCTAAGGCTGTGAAAATGTCCAAAATAAGGCACCGACGAGAGGTTACCTTCACTCAAGCAAGGGCGATGCTAACTGGAATTCCTTGTCAGCTGGGAAGTCACAGGCCTGGCATCTGTGGTCTTTGTTCCCAGTTCCATTGTTTCCAGCTTCTGATGTCTGTGGTTTCCTCTCTAAGCTCCTGTGAGCCTTCATTGAGCTCTGCCAGGACACCACTCTGGGTTTTGGCATACTTAGCATCTCATGGGAAGGCACATGGTGACGTCTGCTGGGCTCTGCCTCTCCAAACTTCTGGGTTTCCTGTTGCCTCTGTCACTTCTGCTCTCCAAGCTTCTGCATCAACTGTGAACTTTCTCCAAAATGTCCTTTTAAAAGACTCCAGTAAACTGATCAAGACCCACCCTAAATGGGCAGAGTCACATCTTTGTGGAGAATATTTCATTAAAAGGTCATACCCACAACTGTGCATGCTACATCTGTGTGGAGATAACTAATCAAAAGGGTTTCCACCCTACAACATTGAATCAGGATTAAAGTACATGGCTTTTCTGGGGTATAGATGGGCACAAGGGAATGCAATTCTAAAAGCTCTTGAGCCAAGTCTTGCCCCTTAGGCCTGTCTCTCCCCAAGTGCTGCAGCTATCGGAACAAGGTGGAGACCCACCGTAGTTGCAGAGAGGGACTGTGAGTCTTGGAGAGCCGCCAACCCCAGGGCTAGGGGGTGAGCACTGTGCCCCTCAGTGGAGACTCCACTTGCAGATCTGATGGTCAGGTGGTCCCCAGGTTCCTGTTTGGGATGAATGTGGGCTGTGGGGCTGGGTATTTCAGTTGCCTCTGCCCACAGCCAGCCCAGAAATGCCAGGCACTTCTGGTCCCGGTCTTTTTGATCTGTCCCTTCTCTCATTGTTCCACAGAGCAGGGGTGAACTCACCCTATCCTATTCTATCCTCTTCCCAAAACCAGAAGGTTTTGGTGCTATAACTTTTATTTAGTCCTTTGATGTATTTTGAGTTCATTTTTATGTAGTATATGAGATGGAGGTCCGCTTCCATTCTTTTGGATATGGATATCCAGTGCTTCTAGCACCATTTATTGAAGAGACTGTTCTGTCCCAGTTGAGTGGACTTGGCAGCCTTGTGAAAAATCAGTTGACCATAGATCTGAGGTCTGTGCTGTTTTGATCACTGTAGCTTTATAGTAGGCTTCAAGGCCATGGAGCATGAATCCTCCCATTTCGTTCTTCTTTTTCAGGATATTTTTGGCTATGCAAGGCCCTTTACCCTTCCAAATAAATTTCATAATTAGGTTTTCCATTTCTGCAAAGTAGGCTGTTAGAATTTTGATTGGTAATGCATTGAATATGTAGATCAATTTAGGTAGAATTGACACCTTCACCATATCTAGCCTTCAAATCCATGAACACAGAATGCCCCTCCATTTATTTAGGTCATCTTTGATTTTTTTTAAAGCAATGTTTATGGTTGTCCATGGACAAGTTCTTTCCGTCCTTGGTAAAGTTTATTCTTATGTAGTTGATTCTTTTAATTGCTATTGTAAATTGATTTTTTTTTCTTGATTACCTCATTGGATAGGTCATTACTAATGTATAGAAACATTTCTGATTTTTGCACCTCGTTCTAGCATCCTGCCACTTTGCTGAACTCATTTATTAGCACTAGTAGCTTTGTTATAGTTTTTCAGGACTTTCTAAATACAAGATCATATCGTCTGCAAAAAGGGAAAGTTTAATTTCTTTTCTGATTTGGATGCATTTATTTCTTTTTCTTGCCTAATTGCTATACCAAGAATCTCTAGCACAATATTGAACAACAGTGGTAGTGGCAGGCATCCTTGTCTGGTTTCCTGTCTTAGAGGGAAAGCTTTCAGTCTCTCACTGTTGAATGATGTAAGCTCTGTGTATGCCATTCATCATACTGAGGAAGTTCCTTTCTATTCCTATTTTTTGAAATTTTTTTTATGAAGAAAGGATGCTGGATTTTGTTAAATGACTTTTCTGCATCAGTGAAGAGCATGTGAAAGAAAAAAAATCATGCGGTTTTTTTTCCTTGGATTTGCATATTCTCATGTTGAACCAGCCTTGCCTATCTGGAATAAAACCCAGGTATTATTGTCATTGGTCATGGTGTGTAATTCTTGTAATGTGCTATTGGATTTGACTTACAAGGATTTTGTTGAGGATTTTTGCATGAAGGTTCATGGTAGCCATTGGTCTGTGGTTTTCTTTTTGAAGTATGTTTAACAGGCTTTGATATTAGGGTGATGTTGGCTTCATAGATTGAGTAGGTTGCTCTTCCCTTTGAATTTTTTTTTTGAAGAGTTGGAGCAGGATTGGTATTGTTCTTGGAATGATTGGTAAAATTCACTTGAGAAGTCATGGGGTCCTGGGCTTTTTTCTTTGTTGGGAGGTTTTTGAACACAAGTAGAGATTTAATCCCTACTTGTGACTGGCTTGCTGTGGTCTTCTGTTTGTTTTAGAGTCAGTATAGGTTGTTTGTGTCTTTCTAGGAAATTGTCCATTTCTTCTAAGTTTTGTAATTTGTTGGCTTACAGGTGTTCATAGTATCGCCTTGTTATTTTTTCAATGTCCGTGGTAATGTCCCCTCATTATTTTTTATTTTCACATTCTCTCATTTAGTCTTTTTCAGTCTAAGCTTTTGCCAGTTTTATTCATCTTCTGAAAGTATTAACTTTTGCTTTTAATGATTGTCTCTATTGTTTTCAATTTCATTTATTTCTGCTCTAGTCTTTGTAATTTCTATCCTTCTGCTTGCTTTGGGATTAGTTTGTTGTTCTTTCCCTGGCCCCTCCTTTACACTATGTTGTCTGATTTTAGCTCTTTTTCCCTTTTTAAGGTAGTCTGTTAGGGCTATAAATTTCCCTGTCAGCACTGCCTTTGCACCATCCCATAAGTTTTGATATTTTGTGTTCTTTTTTTTCATTCGTCTTGAGATACTTACTGATTTCTCTTGCAATATCTTCTTTGGTCTGCTGACTGTTTCAGAGTGTGTTATTTAACTTCCTTATGTTTGTGAATTTGCCAGTTCTCTGGCTGTATTATGAATTCCATAATTCATTCAACTATGATCAGAGAAAGTGCTTTGTATAATTTCAATCTTAAAAAAAATACCTGAAGGCCTGTTTTGTGCTCTAGCATGTGCTCTGTCCTAGAGAAGGGTCCATGAGCACTGAAGTATGTAGATCCTGCTGTTTTAAGGTGCAATGTTCTATATTTGTTTGTTAGGTCTAATTCATTATCATGTGTTCTAGTTTGCTGGCTGCCGGAATGCAACACACCAGAGACGGATTGGCTTTTTATAAAAGGGGATTTATTTTGTTGGTTCTTCAGAGGAAAGGCAGCTAACTTTCCACTGAGGTTCTTTCTTATGTGGAAGGCACAGGATGGTCTCTGCTGGTCTTCTCTCCAGGCCCTTGGGTTCCAACAACTTTCCCCGGGGTGACTTCTTTCTCCATCTCCAAAGGCCTGGGCTGAGCTGCAAGTGCTGAGATGAGGAA
>PVIY010030490.1:20867-30995 GCA_004026745.1 Myrmecophaga tridactyla | reverse complement strand
AAGCAAAGAAGCTACTGATAGAGAGGTTTAACTGGTGATTTTACACTTTATACTTTCACTATCAATTACAGTCTTATGCTAAATTAACTTGGTCATTAGATCAGATTTTCCATTTCTTCATTTTCAACTTCAGATTACACTAATCCATTTGCAATTCTGCACTGCTTCAGCACCTCATTGAAACCCTCACAAAGCTTAGTATCAGGCTGGTTCTGGGCACACTCCAAAAACTGCTTGATCTCAAAGAGGCAAGGGCCATACTCCTGCTGCTTCTGGTTTGCTGGCTGGGCTCCCTGAGGCTCCTGGTAAGTGATGTCAGGACTTGAGGGTTCAGCATTGCTCCCGGCACCAAGGCCCCCAGTGATGGCATGACCCAGAGTATGCCCAACAGCAGAGCCCACAGCCACGCCAGCTGCAGTGGTTGCCATCTGGGCCATCAGACCTGGCTGCCGGGGTGCAGCAGTAGGTGAGCCAACTGCAGATGGTGGGGCTGCTGCTGGTGGCTGAGCTGCTGGCGCTGGCCCTGGCCTGGGCGCAGCTCTCATCTGAGGCGCCCGGCTGGCCGGAGGGGCCATGCGTGAGGTACGGCTTCGGCTTCCACGCGGCATCACAACCAAGCGGCAGTAGCTTCTAGAAGGACGAAAGTCTAAGAAGCGAGTCTGGCAGCTACTGCGAAGGAGAGTCCCCCATTATCTCTTTAATACCCAAAGAATTGGTAATAATGTCACCTCTCATTCCTCACTGCTTAATTTGTGTCTTCTCTTTTATCTGATGAGCCTGGCTTATCATTTTACTGATCTTGAAAGAAAAATATTTTGTTTTATTGATTGCTCTTACTGCTTTTTCTATTAATTTCTTTTCTGATATTTGTTACTTCCATTTGCGTAAGTTACAGGTTCACAGTTCTAAGCCTAAAAAATTGTCCAAACTAAGGCATCCATTGAAAGATACCTTAATTCAAGGAAGGACGATGTGCAGGAACTCCTCTGTCAGCTGGATAGTCACGAAGCTGGCATCTGCTGGTCTCTTGCTCCTGGGCTCCATTGCTTTCAGCCTCTGTTCCTGTGGGGGTTCCTCACTTTGCTTTTCCAGGGCTGACCTTCATCTCTTGGCTTTCTTTGGCTCTCTCCAAGTTCTGGCTTTCTTAACATCTCATGGAGACGTCTGCTAGGCTCCAAGCATCTCCAGATATCCATGTCTCTGTTCTCCAAGTTTCAACATCTGTGTTAGCTCTGACTCTCTGTCTCAATGTTTCCTCTTTTAAAGGATTCCAGTCAAGTAATGAAGACCTGACTGGAATGGGCAGAGACGCATCTCCATAGAGATAATCTAATCAAAACTTTCCAGCCTGCGGTATTGAATCAGGATTAAAGCATGGCGTTTCTGGGGTACCTAGAAAATTCAAACTAGCACAACATTATGTTTTACTTCTGCATGTGTTGTAATCCTCTACAATGTATTCTTATGAATTTTGCTTTGAAAAATCTGTCTTTAGAAGAGATTTTAAGAATATAACAACAGTCATTTTTTTTACATGGGCAGGCACTGGGAATCAAACCCTTGTCTCCGGCATGGCAGGCAAGAATTCTGCCTGCTGAGCCATCAGGCCTGCCCAACAACAGTCTTTTGTGACTACTTTCATTTGGCGTATTTTCAAAGTTCGTCCATGTTGTTGTAGTGTGTTATCATTCCTTTTTATGGCCTGATGATGTTCTGTTGAATAAATATGCCACACTTTGTTTATCAGTTGATGGATGTTTTATCTCCTTTTTGCTATTATGAATGCTGGTGTTGCTATGTATGTTTGTATATACATTTTTGTATGAATATATTTTCGTTTCTCTTGGGTATATACTTAGGTGTGGAGTTGCTTGGTCAAATAGTAACTCCTGTGTGTAGCTTTTTGAGGAACCACCAAATTGTCTTCCAAAGTGGCTGCACCATATTATAATCTTCACCAACATGACATGAAGGTTCCAGTTTCTTGCCCTTGGTTCCGCCCTCCCCTCCCATCCTAATGTTAATAGCCTTGCTAAATTTGATGTCCATCCTTCTCATGAATGTTGTATTTTTACATGTATATATATTTCTTGCCTTTGAATAGTATGTAAATGGTATCAAACACTATGTGCAATTTTTTTTACCTTTAAAAAATTTCTAATTGTATAAAATATACATAACAAAAATATTTTAAACCATTTCACTTGGGTGGTTCTTTGACATTAAGTACATTCTCAATACATTGTAATTTTCACCACTATTTCCAAGTCAAAACTCAAGCTCATTTAGTAATAACTCCCCATTTTCCCTGTTAACCACTGTTTTGCTTCCTGTCTCTATGAGTTTGCTTATTCTTAGTATTTCATGTAAGAGGAACATATAATATTTGCCCTTTTCTGTCTGGCCTACTTCACTCAGCATGATTATCTTCAAAGCTCATCTGTGTTGCAGTATGTACCAGATACTTCATTTCTGTTTGCTGCTGAATAATATTCCATTGTATAGATCTACCATATTTTGTTCATCCATTTATCTTGGATTGTTTCCCCCTTTTGGCTATTGTGAATAATGCTACAATGACCATTGGTATAAAATTCCTTTTTCAGTTCTTTGGGGTATATACCTAGGAGTGTAATTGCCAGTCATATGGTAATTCTATGTGTAATTTTATAAGAAAAGACCACCAGACTTTTCCATGGCAGCTGCACCATTTTATTTTCTCACCAGCAGTGTATGAGAGTTTATTTCTTTGCATCCTTGCCAACGCTTCTTATTTTCAGTTTTTAAAGTAATAGCCATCCTAGTGACAGTGAAGTGGCATTTCATTGTAGTTTTAGCTTGTATTTCTTTAATGATTAATGATGTTGAGCATCATTTCATATATTTATTGTCAATTTGAATATCTTTGGAGAAATGTTTATTCAAGTTGGCCCATCTTTAAATTGGATTGTCTGTCTTTTTGTTGTTGAGTCATAGGAGTTCTTCGTATGGTCTGGATATTAAGGGTTTCCTAATTTTCTTCCAGTCTGTAGGTTGTCTTTTCACTTTCTTGATAATGTCCTTTGCATAAAAGTTTATAATTTTGTTGAAGACCATTTTGCCTAATTTTGCTTTTGGTGTAAAACCTAAAAATTCATTGCTTACTACAGGTTTTGAAGGTATTTCTCTATGCTTTCTTGTAAGAGTTTTATTGTTTTAGCTATTGTTTTTAGGTCATTAGTCCATTTTGAATTAAATTGTGTAGATTATGAGAGGGTAGGGGTCCACATTCATTCTTTTGCATGTGATTCTCCAGTTTTCCAGCTGTTCTAGTTCGCCAGCTGCCAAAATGCAATATACCAGAAACAGAACAGCTTTTAAAAGGGAGAATTTATTAAGTTGCAAGTTTGCAGTTCTGAGGCCTTGCAAGTCAATAAAAATGTCCAAACAAGGCACCAATAAGAGCCTACCTTCACTCAGCAAAGGCCGATGAAGTTCAGGGCTTCTCTCTCAACTTGAAAGACATATGGCAAACATGGTGATGTCTTCTAGCTTTCTCTCCAGGCTTCTTGTTTCATGAAGCTCTCTTGGGGGCGTGCTCCTTTTTCATCTCCAAAAGTCTCTGGCTTCATGGGCTCACGTGGTTCTCATGGCTCTCTTGTGGCTCTCAAGCTTTTTTCCAAAATGCTTCCTCTTTTAAAGGATTCCAGTACAGTAATCAAGACCCACCTGGAACGGGCGAGCTACACCTCTGTGGAGATAATCTGATCAAATTTTCAGCCTGCAGTGCTGAATAAGAATTAAAAGGTTGCTGCCACAAGATTGGATCAGGATTAAAATATGGCTTCTCTAGGGTATATAATCCTTTCAAACCAGCACACCAGCACTACTTTGAAAAGACTGTTTTTCACCCATTATGGGCATTAGGCACTTATTTGAAAATAAGTTTTGTCATAGATGTATGGCTTTATCTCTGGATTATCAGTTTTAGGCCATTGGTTTATATATATATATATATATATATTTGTCCTTGTGCCAGTACCACACTGTTTTAATTATTGTAGCTTTATAGTATGTTTTGAAGTCAGGATGTGTCAGTCCTCCAATTTTGTTCTTTTTAAATATGGTTTTGGCTATGCCGGGCCCCTTGCAATTCCATGTGAATTTAAGGATCACTTTCTTTTCAAGGAAGTCCTCTGGAATTTTATTAGGAATTACATTGAATTTGCAGTTCTTTTTAGATAGTATTTGATATCTTAACAATATTAAGTGTTCCAGTTCTTGAACATGAGGTATTCAAAGGAAAGACACCTTTATTTTGGTCTCCTTTTAGCAATGTTTTGTAGGTTACCATTTGCAAGTCTTTTACGTCCTTATTGAAATTTATTCCTGCATAATTTTATTTTCTTATATGCTATTTTAGATTATTTTCCTCATTTCCTTTTCAGATTATTACAGGTATATAGAAACCCAGCTGACTTGTGTATGTTTACCTTGTATCCTGCAACTTTACTAGATGCGTTTTATTAGTTCTAGTGGCTTTCTTGTGGATTCTTTGGAATTTTCTATAGATAAAATCATGTTACCTGAGAATATGGATAGTTTTATGTTTATAAATAGCTATATACAGCTATATAGAAATGAATATGGTTACTGAATCATTAAATTGTTATTTCTTTTTCTCTCCAATAGCTTAGAGCAGCTAGAAGTAAAAATCTAAAATTGTGGAATTGTAACCCATGTCAAACTCAAATATGTTCTACAACTTATTGTGGTGCTGTGCTTTGAAATGTGTTGCTTTCTTGTATATATTGCTTTTTTGTATGTATGTTATTTTTCACAAAAAGGAAAGGAAAAAAAGATGATTGTTGTGATAAAAAATATTTAAGTCTTCTAGCCTCCTGTATATATTCTGGAGCAACTAGAGGGAAAAATCTGAGAGGATCGTGTGGTGGCTCATGACAAACTCTGGGATCTGTTCTGTAACTTCTTGTTGAGGAGTGTTGTGAAAACTATTGTATTTTTTATTTCTTTGCTTTGTTTATATGTTATATTTTACAATAAAAAAGTAAAAAAAAAATCATTCAACAACTCTTAAAAGTCAGAAATTGTAACCTGTCAAATACAATTTTCTGCCAGCCATGTTTGCAAACCATACCTTGATCCACTTTGTTGAACAGGTGATATCCCTGTTAGAAATCTGGGCAAGATTACAAATAACTATTATAACAACCAGTGATTATATAAGATCAAAATGGCTATGCCTTAATGCCAGCCTCTTTGAGGTTTCTTAGCCATCAGTGCCAGATTTATGTTGAAGGGACTAGAGCAGTTTGAGGAACCATAGCATTATCAGGCCAAGAAGAGTTAGAATTCTTTACATTGCACCTGGCAACTGTTTTCTTCCTCCTTGGGAAAATTTCTCTAGAAATGGACTTTAGAGAAAATTTTATGTAATCGTTTTATCTAAGAAAACTAAAATCCTGTGAGGTTAAGTGACTGGCCCAAGATCTTGGAACAGGGTAGAAATAATAGAGCCCAGACTGCACTTCTTCTGGTCTTGTTCTCTTCACATGAAATTATATCACCTCTCTGACAAATTAGTCAGTAGGAATATATGGCCAATGGTATTGCTGTGGACTTTGCAGTATGATTGCTACTGGGCTGTATATTGCCATTTCCTTTCCTTTAGAGAAATAGGGGTTGTGCCTCATTTCCCTTCCTTTCCCCCATTGTCCAGATTTCTTTGTTTCAGAATTGTGACAGACATAGTAATGAAATAACTATCTCTTCTTAATTTCCAGTTCTCCCATTTTCCCATGTAGACACTTCTGATACATTCTCTTTTACAGTCCCTAATCAGAGACTTCTGGTGCTTATATATTATTTTAGGAAGTCTGTGATTTGGTTTTACTCACTGTTCTCAAATAGCAATTTGTTGGATAGGTGAACTTTTTATTTGGTGAGTGGCATTGTGGTATGAACTTGCTTTCCCTTGACATAAATTTTTGTTTTTCTGCTCACTGATTTCCCCTAGTAGAAAGTATGTGTGAATGTGGTTTGGTGATTTTCTTTTTTTTGTTACCCATCTGTATCACATCTATAGCACTTGCTCTCTGTTTAAGATTTCCTTTGTTTTTGGAATCCTTTCATATTGGTTATTTTTCATAATGACTTTCTTTGTAGATAATTATGGACCACTTAGAGCACTCTGGTTTAGGTGGAATGCTTTGCATGTCTTAATCCTTTTTTGAAGCAAATCTAACTGCTTGTACATTTCCATGTGTTAGAAACAGATTGTATAGTAACTAGTAACGTGGAACATTCAGTCACCTTGCTTTGGTTACATGAGGTTCTTAGAGTTCCATTTAGAAGTATGTGATAAAAGTTTTCAAATGGAAAACTGAGATCTTAAGATTTTAGTAAAAATATTTGAGAAAATTTGAGAATTTTTTTAAAAGTCAAGTTTATTGAGGTATTTAAAAATAGTAAACTTCATTCTTTCTAGATGTACAGACCTGTGAAATTTTTTAAAATTATGAACAACAAACAAACATACAAACATTCTTGACATGGTTATAGTCAGTGGCTCATAATATCATCACATATTTGTGTATTCATAACCATGATCATTTTTTTTGAACATTTGCATCTCTCCAGCAAAAGAAAGAAAAGACTCATACATGCCACTCCCTCTCATTGACCACTAATATTTCAGTCTACTCAATGTATTTTAACCTTTGTTCCCGCTATTATTTGTTTATTTCTTATCCATATTTTTTTACTCGTCTGTCCATACCATAGATAGAAGGAGCATCAGACAGAAGGTTTTCATAATCACACAGTCACATTGTAAAAGCTATATACAGTCATCTTCAAGAAACATGGCTGCTGGAACACAACTCTACAGTTTCAGATACTTCCTTTTAGCCACTCTAATAAACCATAAACTTAAGAGTGAGTATCTCTATAATGCATAAGAATAACTTCCAGGATAACTTCTTGACTCTGTTTGAAATCTCTCAGCCATGGGCGGTTTATTTTGTCTCATTTCTCTCTTTCCCCTTTTGGTTGAGAAGGTTTTCTTAGTCCCTTGATGCTGAGTCCCAGCTCATTCTAGGATTTCTGTCCCACCTTGCCAGGGAGGTTTACACCCCTGGAGTCATGTCCCATGTAGTGGGGGAGGGCAGTGAGTTTGCTTGCCATGTAGGCTGAGAGAGAGATACGCCACGTCTGAGCAATAAAATAGGTTCTCTGGGAGTGACTCTTAGGCCTAATTTCAAGTAGGCTGAGCCTGTCTTTTGCAAGAATAAGTTTCATAGGGGCGAACCCCAAGATGAGGGCTGTTGATTTGGTTGTTCCTGCTGCTTGCGAGAACATCAGAAATTCTCCAGATGGGAAAGTTGAATGTTTGGTCCCTTCTCCCCAGTCCTCCAAGGGGACTTTGCAAGTACTTCTTTATTCACTGCCCAAATTACTCTGGGATCTATCAGGGCATCACACTAATCTGTACAAATCAACAAGATCTCATGCCCTTTTCGAGATTCCATGCATTTAATGGTGTTCAACTAAACTAAACATACAAGTTAAATTAGGTAATGTGCTACCCAGAATATAAATTTTGCACCAACTAAACATCTTTCCCTTTGGTCTTACACAGAAGTTGGAGTTTTAAAATATGGATGGTGTTTATTTTACCCTGTATTTTGGTATACCTTAATCTTATCCAGATAAGTTTTGTTCATATCTCTAGTTGAAGTCTGATCCCTTTTTCAACTTTTTAAACAGTTCTGTATAGAGTACTGCTGACTTTCATAGCTTCAGAGCTTTAACTCTGATTTGGGTGTCACATAAATAGTCAAAGTTTCTGAGATCAACCAGGTTATATACAAGCAGCTCAGTATCTCAGAATTTAGAAATAATAGTTACAGCTCCTGAATATATGTGACTGTTGTAAGAGCTTACAACCTAGGACCTTTTAAATAGACCCCAATCTGTAACCCATGCTCTCAACTTCAGTTCACTGAATTCTTACATGATAGTTACTTCATATGATTGAAGTATGATAATATTGTCTTTTTGTTTCTGACATTTCATTCAATACACTGTCCTTAAGTTTCATTCACCTAGTTGAATGCCTCACAACTTCATTCCTTCTTGTGGCTTCTCAGTAGTCTGTTGTATTTGTACACCACACTTCCCCCTTCCATTCCTCAGTCATTGTACCCTTAGGCCACCTTCATCCATTGTGAACCATGAACACTGCTGCCATAAACATCAGTGTGCAAATGTCCATGTCCCCACACTCAATTCCTCCAGATATATACTGAGCAATGCGGTTGCAGGATCATATGGCAACTATGATGCACCTAGCCTCCTGTGGAATCCCACCCCACTGCCCTCCAAGGCACTGTACCTGGACAGTGAATAGTTACACTTGTTTCTCTCTCTTCATTTTTAAACAGTTTAATTTGCATATCATACAATCCAACATAAGTAAATAGACATAAGTAGGCAGGTTTTTAGGTTAGATACCTTTAAGTGGAATTGCTGGATAGTAGGATATGGGCTTCTTGAACATTATTAAGAATTGTCAAATTGTTCTCCACTAAGTGGTTTAACACAACAGCAGAATCCCTGTTTTCCTATTACATAACCAACACTTGGAGTTGATAAATTTAAATTTTGTGGAGAAGGTTTATAGGATATTTTATTGTTTTAATTTACACTTGCCTATTTATCAAGAAATCTAAACTATTTTTCATTTATTTCTTAGTTATTTTAAAGTGTCCTGAATTTATTAACTGTGTTACTGGAACTTTGAAGAGCTTTAATCTTCTGGACATAAACCCTGAGTTATAATTTATATTTCTGCATTTGTTTCTTTTGGTTCCTTACTTTTCCTCTTGTATCTTCTATCCTTTGTCTTTAATCTGTTTAGTTCAGTATGCAAAAGGGACTCAACTATGTACCCATATTTCTTTCTATTCTTATTATTACTACCAGGTAAATTATGATTTACAAATGGCTTTTTTACAGCTGCTTCCTTCTTAGAAATGGGGAGAAAGGTTCTCTGCTCCCACCCATGTGATCCTCCTTTTCCCTGCAGCTGTCCATTCCTTTTGAAGACCTACTGGGTGCCGTCATCATGTCACCAGGTTTGAGTACTTGATCTTTGCAGACTTAAGGTGGGGGCAATAGCCAAGATAAAATGAGGCTTCCAAAGAAACTGAGGTTTAGGCAGAATGGCAATTTATTATGATACTTTTTTCCAGTAACCAGAATGCTCACATATCTTAACAGATGCCCTTGTTAGATATCAAGATCCTAAGAAACTAGGTTAGTGATCTGAATTTGCTGGGTATAGACCAAAAGGGGTACATATATATACATGTATTTTATAGTCTTGAAAGCATCTTTCTATCTGTAACCACATTGTAGAAAATATCTCTCTGATTGATGAGATTGTTCTTTTTTCTTCTGTAAACATCCACCTCCAAAGATTGTTTTATGCAACTTGGCATGAAAGTTTTAAGTGCTGAATTTCTTTCCCACCCTTTCCTCTCTGGTTTTTAGGAATCAGTAGTTAATAATAGATTTTGATTACAACTTTTCTTAGGTCTACTTCTGTTCAGGAAAAGGCTTTTGTTCAATAAAGACAAATAACATATTGTAGACTAAAATATAATTCAGCCTCAGAATATGTGATACCTTGGCTTTGTATAGTAATAATAGTAACAGAGATACTTTTGAATTGACTTTTTTTTTTAACTTTCTTAAAAACTTTATTTCTTAAATGTAGTTGTAAGAAGTAATATAGAGAGATTTCATATACTCTTCACCTGGGCTTTTACGTAACTAGTACAGTTTCACAGCTAGGAACATTGATACTCAGTTTTTCCCAGTTTTACCTTGTGCTGGTTTGAACAGAAGTATGCCCCCTAAGAAAATGATATAAAACCCATTCCTTAAAGGTAGAATAATCTGTATTCAATGCTGTGTGTTTGAAACTGTAATGAGATCATCTCCCTGGATGATGTGATTTAGTTAAGAAGGGTTGTTAAACTGGATTAGGGGATGATATGTCTCCACCCATTTGAGTGGGTCTTGATTAGTTTCTGAAGTCCTATAAAAGAGGAAACATTTTGG
>PVIY010030490.1:0-20767 GCA_004026745.1 Myrmecophaga tridactyla | reverse complement strand
AGATGTAGCCCTGAGATGCAGAGAGTCCACAAGCCAGCAACCTTTGGAGATAAAGAAGGAAGACACCTCCCGGGGAGCTTCATGAAACAGGAAGCCAGGAGAAGAAGCTAGCAGATGATACCGTATTTGCCATGTGCCCTTCCAGCTGAGAGAGGAACCCTGACTGTGTTCGCCATGTGCCTTCTCACTTGAGAGAGAAACCCTGAACTTCATCAGCCTTCTTGAACCAAGGTATCTTTCCCCAGATGCCTTTGATTGGATATTTCTATAGACTTGTTTTAATTGAAACATTTTCTCAGCCTTAGAACTGTAAACTAGCAACTCATTAAATTCCCCTTGTTAAAAGCCATTCTGTTTCTGGTATATTGCATTCCGGCAGCTAGCAAACTAGAACATACCTGTACTCGTGTGTGTGTGTGTGTGCACACTTTTATCCTTTTGTGTAGTTCACATGACCACCGCCACAGTCAGGATACAGAATAGTTCCATAATAAAGAAGCCCTCGTGTTACCCTTATGTGTGGCCATAGTCACCTTCCCCATGAAAACCCCTGGCAACTACTAATCTTTACCTGTATAATTTTGTCATTTCAAGAGTGCTATATAAAATGGAATCATACATTGTATAACCTTTTGACATTTTCTTTTTTTCAGTCAACATAATAACTGTTTTAGTTTGCTAAAGTTGCCGAAATGCAGTATACCAGAAACAGGCTGGCTTTTAACAATGGGGATTTATTAGTTTACAAGCTAACAGTCCTGAGTCTGTGAAAATGTCCAAATGAAGGAATTATCGTATAATCCGACTTGTCACATGTCAAGGCACATGGTGACGTTGGCTGGTCCTTCTCTCCCAGGTTTCATTGCTTTCAGCTTCTGACTGTCCTGTCTGTGACTTTCTCTCTGAACTCTCCTATCATGTGTCTTTCTCTCTCAGCTTCTTGCTGCTTCTCTCAGCTTCTCGGTGAGTTATTCTCTCTCACCCTCTTCTAAAGAACTCTCCAGTAAGACCCACCCGAGGCACACCTCTGCTGAAATAACATAATCAAAAGGTCCCACCCACCACAGGTCTGTGCTCACAGGAATGGATTAGCTTTAGGAACATGATCTTTTCTGGGGTCCGTAAACTTCCAAACCATCACAATGATTTTAAGATCTACTTAAATTCTTTTATATATTAATAGTCTGCTTTTTTAAATTGCTGAATAAGATTTCATGGCATGCTTTTAGTTTCTAGAAACATCATATAAATGGAATAATGCAATATGTAGTCTTTTTATTTGGTTTCTTAAAATATTTTTGTTTATCCATATTGTATGGATGCTGCATACCTGTTTTTATTGTTATGTATTTATTGCATGGATAAATGATATTTTATTCACCAGTTGATAGATACCTAAATTATTTCCAGTTTTTGTTATGAATAATACTGCTATGAACATTTATGTGGATGTGTTTTCTTTTCTCTTCAATAGTTTACCTAGGAGTTGGATTCCTAAGTTGTATCATAGCTATTTATGTTTATAGCTTTTAAAGAAACTCCCAAACTGTTTTCCAAAGTGGTTACGCTATTTTACATTACCGTCAACAATGTTTGAAGTTTCCAGTTTCTCCATGTCATCACTGACACTTGGTGTTGTTCATCTTTGAGTACAGCCTTTCTAGTGGTTAGGTTACATAATCTCACTGTGGCTTTTATTTGCGTTTCTCAAATGACTAATGATGTTGTTTCTCAAATGACTAATGTTGAACATCTTTTCATGTGTTCATTAACTGTTCTTTGTGCAAGTATGTATTTTACCCATTTTAAAAATTGGGTCTGTGTCTTTTTATTTAGTTGTAAGTTTTTGCTATATTTTTGGACATATATGTGTCTTTTCATTTTCTTATCGATGTATTTTGAAGGGCAAAGATATTTAATTTTGATGAAGTCCACTTTATTATTTTTCTTATTATGCATGTGTTTTTTAAGAATGTTTTACTAATGAAAGAATGATGTATATATTAGCAATTTTTAGTCTGTTTCTAAAACCATATAGGATTCTTTCTTTGTTTTTTAGTTTTCTTGCCTTCTTTTGTCATCTTCATAATCAAAAGACAGAAAGCACAGTGATAATACGTAATTGAAAGTGAACCTCTCAGGTGGATTTTGAGATAGGTAAAAAGATTATTTGAATACTTATCCTTAGCACTTCTGTGCACCAACTGTTTTTTACAAATCTCACCTTTTAGAACTGTTCTCAATTTGGGCAGTGTGTAAACGTGTGGACCACATGCATGTAAGTGATTCTGGTGTTGAAGATCAGAAATTACAGGCACTTCATTCACCTCTCAGATCATGACACAATTAAGGAGCGTGTTCCTCATTCGTATGCCTATTTCTGCATGTGAAAGGAGCTGTATATTTTTCTTGCTAAAAAGCAAGAAATGACAACGAAAAATTTAGTGGTGGTAGTTAAGAAAAAAGTTAATGGGAATTTAGTTGGTCCTTCACTGAAACACCTCTTAAAAATGAGGGGATTTTTGTGAGGTAGAAAGTATATGCAGCATTTGGAGTGTTGGTGAAGTAGTGTGTTGAGCTCTTGTGCAAAATCATTCCTATTAGAGAATTAGCTGTGCCTATTTTGGAAGGTATATCCTTTCAGTGTTTTGCATTGTACACAGTTATATGAAGGTTCATCTTGTAGACATGGAATGCCTGCTTTTGCAGACATTTAGTTTACATTCTTTTTCCCTAGCATAGTTGATGCACAGATGTGTTAATATGGGGGAAAGTGTTTTTTTTTTTTAATTAAAAAAAAAATGAACAAAAACATTCTTAACATATGATCATTCCATTCTACATATAATCAGTAATTCACAATATCATCACTTAGTTGCATATTCATCATCATGATAATTTCTTAGAACATTTGCATCAATTCAGAAAAAGAAATAAAAAGAACAGAAAAAGAAATAAAATGAAAACAGAAAAAAAAAAAGATTATACATACCATACCCCTTACCCCTCCCTTTCATTGATCACTAACTAGCATTTCAAACTAAATTTATTTTAACATTTGTTCTGGGGGAAAGTGTTTTAACAAGCATGTTATAATCTCTTAAACCTCTGTTGTCTTGGAATTTGCCTGAAATGTTGGATTTTAAGTAAATGTTTAAAGCTTTATGAGGTGATGGGTCCCACTGTGTTAGCTACCCACTTTTGGTGAGACTGCAGTTAGCAAAGCAGCAGGCAGCTATGTATAGGTAGTCTGACCTCTTACCAACCATAGTCTAATAAACTGTATGGCTAGGGTGCCTCCCTCACCTTCCCCCCCAACCCCCAAAGTTGATTTGAATGCTTTCCCTTAGTCACAAACCCGGAAACATATTTTGTAGACTTGAAGAAATATGCACAGTTGAAGCAGCAAGTGGTAGTGGAAACCAAATGATTGGATAACTTCAGTAGAAATGTTACTCCCTCATATCCCTTTTTTGGTTTTCTTCCCAAGAAGGTTTGCTCTCATTTAGCTACATATTTAATGTATGGTTTAACTATGTTTTCTTCACCATATTTTGAGCTAGTGATGAATTTTACTTTTCTGTTTTTGAAAAATATTATCTTATACACATAGTTATCATTCTCTGAAGGAATGAGGAAGGAAGGGTGTTGGAAAGCTCTGAGTAGGTTTAGAATTCCAGTTAGAACAGAAAACTTGCCCTAGGCTGCTTTACTCCACAAAAGCGTAATGTAAATCTGCTAACAAATAATGGAATCCACTTGGTGCAATGTAGAAAAAATTTTTGAATTATCTGTTTTCATTCTCACCGTTAGTATAGCTGCATAAGGAATTGGAACTCCTGAAACTCTTGAGTGACTCCGACTTCACTTTTACCTCTCTGTAGATCTTGGCCTTTATAGCCAACACACATTTGTTGTTGTGGTCGCCAATGAAGTGGTTTCATGGGGCTTGGAGGGATCCTTTTTGACGTTAGTTTCTGGAGGTAAACATTGAGATGATTTATGAATTGGCTCAATCAACTTTTATTTTTGCGATTTGTTGATCTAGAAATTGTCATCTGTCCTGAAGTTGATTGCTTATTCTTTTTACTATATACAAAACAGATTTATCTATCGAGTTTAGAATGTACTTTGAAATTTCTAAGTAAATCATAGCAAAAGATAAGTAATAACCACTATTAAAAGTGGGTTTTAGTAGTTACACCTACAGCATAGTGAAAATAAAGTAACTCATTTTCTTTTTTTATTTTGAGCCACATAAACAAGTCAATTCCTATTTTGTTTATTCTTTCTGGTAAAGCAAAGGTGCAGATGGGCCATAAGATGTTATGAACCTTGAGTTTCTAAAATATCTTCTTATAGACTCTCCTTAAAGATGGACTTTGTAATTTTTTTTTGCATGGGCAGGCACCGGGAATCGAACCCAGGTCTCTGGTATGGCAGGGGAGAACTCTGCCTGCAGAGCCACCGTGGCCTGTCCGACTTTGTATTTTTTTTTAACTTTAAATTATTATTATTAAATTAGATGTATGTCAGTTAAATGTTCTTAGCCCGTTAAGAACATGTTTTGTTTGTTTATTTGTTTTCTGGTAGCAGTAGTAACCAGAATCTCTCACAGACTAGAACAACAATGTCAAAGGTTTAGTAAGCAAATCTAAAAGTATTTTCAGGCTTGAGAATGTTGACAACTAGATGAGCTTATTTATTAGTATAAATGCTGTGTTTAGGAAACATTATAACGTAGTGCGTTTTCTTTCCCATCATTGTGATTACTGGAGGAAGACCTCCATTTTACCCATTAAAAAATCCTTCTGAGATGGACAGTTCCCAGGAAGCCTTGGGCTGTGTTGTCTCTCAAAGGCTCAAACTTGCTAGATTTCATCAGTTCTTCCCTCTAAATCCTCTTAATTTGTAAGTAGTGATTTTTTTTAAAGCTTTGTTTTAAATAACAAGTAAATCTAAGATGCTTAGCAGTTGTATTATTTGCAAATATTTTATAGGATAGCATTAGCTATCTTACTATTTCCCCACTCACTTGGGAGGAAAACACAAACCAGCCACGAAAATTTCTCACTGTTGACTAGCTTTTCAGATAAGAGCACACACCTCAGGTTGAGTTTTCTATACTGCTTTTTCAGTACTGAAAGAACTGCAAAGAGTTCTTGTACCCAGCAGGGTTTCTCAACCAGATTCTAAGACAATTAAGCCCTACTACCCTAAGACTTCCATTGTAGATAATGAAACCTTCTCTTCTATAAGTTAGGTACCATTTTTGGGAGGATTGAAAAAATAATCTCTTAACGTATATTTTTATGATCTGTGACTCAGATAAGTAGCTCTGAAGGCTGTGAATCTAGAAGAGTATATTGTAATATAATCAGTTCTCATGCTAATACATGAGTGCAAAAAACAAAACTGACTAGCTATATCCTGAATATTTTGAGTTTTTTTTAAATAGTTTTGGGTCATAATCTGCAAAAGGGTAAATGTAATATCTACTTGCTTGGCATTGTGCTTAGCCCAGTGTAAAGAGGCTCATTAATTTCTTTTTTAACGTTGTTTTGAGAAGTGATAGTTTAGTTTTGTGTTGAAGCTCCGTCTGTTGGATGAAATTCTGAAAGTAGAGGAAACTGTTTTGGAAATTTTTAATTGCTAAGTTTATAGAAAAATTTATAAGTCCCACTACAGGAAGGGAATTGATTTTGAAAAAGATGCTTTGTGCATGATAAAGTATTTTTGCATTACTTCTGCAAACCCTGACATTTATAAGTTAATACTTTAAACATAAGGGGCTACTATTACATTAATAATAATAGTAGGGTGAACATATTTTCAAGAATGCATCCGCTGTAAAAAAGAATTTTTATTGGAAAATCTTTTTAAGTCATCCATTTTTCAAAGTGTTTAATTTGAGAAAGAAATGAAAATACGTATGAAATTTATCTTAAATAATTCCATCAAGAGGTGGAATGGCATGTTCTTGTTCATGGATTCCAAGAAAAACATTTCATATATGTTTGAAGCTTTTCTTTTCATTCAGTATAAATTCCATGTGATATACCCTGTGTATTAGGCTGACAATTCCACATTTGTTACGTAGTTCAGACATAATTCCAAGTGTTCAACCTCTAGCGAACTAAGGGAGCAAAAGCATTAAGTAGCCCAATAATTCCATTCTCACATCAATTTCTATAAACCCTGGTCAATGAAGGCTGTACAAGGTAGCTCAGGAGAGATTTGGGGCATTGAGTGGGATGGATAATGAAAAGTACCCTCTGGCATTAATGTGTGAGATTCTTTCAGTGGAAAATGACTTCAAATAATGGAATGATTTTCATTGGTCCAAGTTTATCTTAGAACAAAAGTTCTTGGAAAGAACTAATTTTCCTCTTGTCACTTGTTCATAAAGTAACCTTAGCTTTAAAATAGAGAAGGTGGATATTGTATTGCATCCTTTACTTTTGAGATAAATTTTGGTAAACAAATCTTGATTTTTTTCCCCCATATGTAAAATTGCCTGCTTATGTAAAAATTGCCTTATGCTTTAATTTAAACTTTGGCATATCAGGAATATGCAACAGCCTAATCATGAGCAGATGCATGGATAATACAAAGTAGCTAGTAAAAGCTAAAGTTATTCGTAAGATACATTTATAATTTTGAATTATTATAAACATTGCCCATCCTTATTGATCTTTTGAGTTGTGTGTTTATAACCAGTGTTTGGTGGAATCTTGTTATTAGAGATATCATTGGCCTGCAATTTTGTTATATAACTAAACACAAGCTTTTGTCAAGGTATATTTACTTATATTCAGGCAATATTAATAGCTTAAGTATTGACCTGTATATATATTTTTTTGACTTGTATTCTTAAACCTGTAATATGCCTGCAAACTTGTGGAACAATTTTGAATGTACCCTCTCCCCCCAATTTCTTGGGGTTCCACTGTTTGAAGTTCTCAAATTCTCAAACCTTTTTGCCTGGAACAGAGCAAGCAAACATGGGTCATACGGGTTTTTTCTCTTTTCTGCTTTTTTGTTCACGATGGGGTTAGGGGAAAGCTGCTGTCTTGGGCACAAATCACTCACCCTTTTTATGGATTTTACTACCTCTTCCACAAGCTAAAGTTTTGATTAGAGTATTCAAAACTGAACCACTTTCAAAAGTGGCTTTATTATTCCAGTGCAATCTCATTTCAGTTTTGAAACATGGTTGCTTGTTTCAAAGGGTGTAAAAAAAAATTGTGTGGTTCCTTGGATTTAGGACTTCAGATGCATTTGTTCTTCTCAGCAGTTGGGTTAAATCTAGGAGGAATCCATGTGGGAAATGCATAGTGGTATAGGACTGTGAGACACAGATGGGTATTTCTGGAAAGCTTGTTGGAAGACCTCATCTTAAGGTATGTGGTTCTCTACCTGGACTTTATAGTAGAATCTACTGGGGAGTCATTTAAAATACTTTTGCCAAGGTAGGCCCCATCTCAGACCCTTTGAATTGCTGTCTCTACTGGTGGGCCAGAATATCAGTATTCTTCAAAGATTCCCCAACTGATTCTAATGTGCTGTCACATTTGAGGACAAGTGATCTGAAGGCGAATGTGGTTAAGAATTGGTGATAGGAATCCAGAAGGTTTGCCTATGAGGCTGGCTGTTTGTGTAGTATAGTAACTTGTACATATTTTGTTTACTCTCTCAGCACATTCCTATGAAGTATTTAACTTATTCAACCCGCAAGTGAGTTTTAAGTTTCCTGTTATATAGTATAGGGGAGTTAGAGTCATCACATACATGACCTGTAAATAACGGCGCCGGTCTGTTTCCCTGCCTGCCATTCCTGCCTCATTGTAGAGCCCACTTTCTGCAAATCAGCCATAGTCCTCCTCTTGTAGTCAACAGTGTATGATTTTTCTTTCCCACCATCCCTGGTTAATGTTTGCATTTCCCTCACTCCATTCGCTATATGTGTCTGCAGTTAATAGGATCTCAAATGCTTCTGTTTCTGAGAGTGGAGAAAATGTTGCTGACAGGAGCAGTCAGGGAAAGCTTTGAATCAGAGTTTGAAGTAGAGGAAGAGTGGAGGTGGTGGTGTGTGGTGGTTAGATTTGAGAGTTTGGAGGTTGAGGGTAGTGGGAAAAGGTGTAAGTAGCTAGAGTTATCTGTTAAGGGCCTAGGGATTATGCTGAGAAATGGCATGCATCAGTAATATTGGTATCAAATTGTGGAATTTAGGCATTACTTTTATAGGTAATCAAATGAAGTTGAACATCTTAGAGGAGGGATCAAAGCTGCATTTTACAAGGTATATTTGGCATTAGGGTGGAGGGTGAAGTGGATGGACAAGAAGGAACTGGAAATATAGATATGAGAAAAGAGTAGAATGTGGGTTTTATCTCACAGTTTTCTTGAAGTGGTGTAGGATTATTATAGGGTTCCATTTGAGCCCCACCATGCTTGCTATGGGTTTGAAAGGAGAAGAGCGTTTGTGCTGGGTATTTGTCATCATGGGCTTTGAGAAATGACTGTGGGATGGATGGTAAGAAGTCAGCTTGAGAAACCTTGTGAAGAAGAAATAAATAACCAATGTTTATAAAGGATGGCTATTTTTAAAAAGAATGGTAGTGAATGCTTGCTGACGTAAATAAGATAATTAAGACTTCTCTAGATGGGAAAGAGATGGGTTAATCCAAAACCTTTCTAAATTTAAAACTGGCAGGCAAGTCAATTAATTATTCATTAATTGTTTGGTGGTTATTAATAGCAGATAAGTCTTGGGACAAATTTCTAACATTTTTCACATTTGTGAATATTACTTTTAGGTTATTTACAAGGATTTTGTAAGGTGGACGGTGTTATTGAATAAAAGTGCAAGATCACTGGACCTAAGAATGAGGAGACTACTTAATAACAGTATAATCTTTAGTAAATCATTTAGTTCATGCATTTCATTTTTGTCATCTGTAAAATACAAGAAATTGGACTTAATACATTCTAAGTGGGAAGAACCAGTAGGGCTTGGTTACCTACTGTTCCTTTTTGTCTGGTCTTGTCCTAAAGCTTAGGAAATACAATACATAAAACAAGGAAGAAAGGTGTTAAGGCTGGCATTTTTTTTTCTTTAATAATTCAGGAAATAAAATGCATGGGGATTTATCAGTGTTCTTTGCTAATGACTAGCCTTGCAGGAAGCCCTAAGCCTATTTAGTGGTTAAGCTCACCAGAAAGCATTATCAAAGCTGGAATATCCATGGCAGTATCCTGAAGGCTGTCTGTGATCCTTGTGGGTGGCACCTCCTCTGAAATTTTTCCATGTGGAGGTCACGCTACCCGACTCTTAGTTTGAAACATTTAGACACTGACCTCCTCAATTCCCATTACAGTACTGTATGGAATAAATTTTATTGGTGGGGAGGTAATTTATCATTATGTAGTACTAAATTTATTAAGGAATAAATTTTTTTTAATTCATGTTTTCTTACCTTGAGTTCTTCTGAGGTATTTAGTGCTTTATGGTTTTTAAGCAATTTTACTTCAGCATAGACTGGTGTTATATGCAATCACAACTTTATGCTAAGTATATCTAAAATATCATGTAAAGATTTTTAGACAATTCTCAATGTTTAAATTAATTGAATGGTTTCAAGTTGTTAGCAGATGCCATAGATAGGGATAAGGAGTCTTCCCTAAATGCTCTCAGCTGCCAGCCAGGAGACCATGCAGCTGAGTGAGTGCAAGACTCTTGTATAATTTCACAGTGAGCACCCAGCTCTCCATTTGTGGCAGATGTGGCTTGATCCTGTTATTTTTCCTGTGGGGGGTATTCAGGGTCATTGATTGGCCCACCAGTCTGATTTCAAGGGCTTTGAGTAATATTTTCGCTTGAGAGAGGACATTTAACAGGGAGCTTTTATTGGGGAAAAAAGAATTCTACTGAGAAGATTAATGGGTTTATAATATTAGAGATGGAGACAAAACATTGTCTTAAGGCAAATTAAACAAAGAGACTGGAATTTCCTTAGAAAACAGTTCATTGGCTTCTTGGAAAGAGAGTTTTTCTTAAAATGAGAACCTAAGCCCAGTGGAGTGTTTTTCAGGCCTTAAAATTTCTCCTTTTCATATTCTTGCCTCTTTTCAGTATGGGAATTCCTGCTTGCCATGTAATATCTGTTGAATAGATAGATTATTTTAGGCTTCTTCATATTTGTTTTAAATATATATTGACGCCATGGATTTTTTGTCATTCAAATAGATTCAGATATAATAAATTTTAACTCCATCATGAGGAATCTGAATTCTGCAAATGATTGGACAGAGGTCAGGTAGCTAGTTGAAGGCTGTTCTGTTTTTAGAAGGGCTGACTTAATCTAATTAGTCTTGTTCCAGGTATCCATTGGTCCAAATAAATTCTGTTTACTGAACAATGTACCCATTTGTTTTATAAAATAAACCTGTAATTTGAGGAGTTCTAAAGTCATAGGATGTGGTGATGGCAACAGTTGAAGGTAAATCGTATGATTACCTGCTACATTGGGTAACTAATATGCCACCTTTTCAATTCCAACTACTTAACTGGCCTGATGTTAGGTATTTGTTGGGAATATGAGCCACCACCACTCACTACTCTCTCCCCTTCTTTGCTCCCAGTGTTCCAACTAAAACAAATTTGCATAGTTTTACAGGATTGTGCATCTTTGATCTTATCACTGATGTTCACCAAATGCCAAGTATTGTTAACTTTGAAATGGTAAGCCTTTCATATAAAAAAGCAGTTACAGATTTTTATTCTAGTTACAGATTTTGTTTGTGTTCTGCTAAGATTTACACAATATATTCATTCTGTAGGGAAGTCCTTTAATATAAACAGTTGGAAAGCTTTGGATTTGCCATAGTATGAAAGAGTACATACTTCTCATTGTCCAGTCTGTGGAGTCAGCAGGCTATAGCCTGCCACCTATATTTGAAGACCCTAGAGCTGAGAATGTTTTAAACATTTTTTAAATGATTGTTATGTTAGTACCTACAAAATATTCTTGATTTTGCCTACTAGCTTACAAAGCCTAAAATATTACTATTTGGCTCTATACTAAAAAAGTTTGCTAACCCTGGTCTAAAGAAAGCTGTTGGGTTTGGAGAGAAACAGTTTTTTTTTGTTGTTTTTTTTTTAAAGGCATTTATCCAATTCTTCATTGAGACTTGATCTTATTAGCGTGACTTCCTTAATATTACGCAGAGTGGAAGTCCCAAATCACAAGGAAAACTCCAATTCAAATATAAGTGGGCAGATATTTCTAGTTCCTTGGAATTAATCCATAGGGTCGTCTTGTATAAGCCAGACAATTGATAAATATTGAATAGTCAGTAATATTTGATTGACTGTCTATTTGCCTTAAGACAGTGTTTTGTCTCCATCTCTAATATAAACCCATTAATCTTCTCAGTAGAATTGGCTATTTCTGCTTGTATAGTTTTTAAGGAACTACCTATAAGCCATTTTGTGAATATATTCTGTTTTCAGTTGGGTCCTAAACATTTTGTGTTCTTTCGATTTATCAAGGATGATCTGAAGTCCATCTGCTAGATTGATGATCAGGACCACCCTCATTAGGGTAAAAGTGTGTGGAATAAGAAATGATCGTTTTGACTTGATTTTGTGGAGTGTGAGATTAAAACTGGTTTATTTGTATTAGTTAAGCTTCACTTCTGGCCTTCTCACATTCACTTTTGTTCCTTCCAGAGTAGATTTGATCAAAATATAAAAGGTTTTGTAGACTATATATCTCATAATCTAGAACATGCATCCTCCTTTCCAGATATTTCTTTACTTTTATCAGAAAAGGATGTTGAATTTTGTCGAATGCTTTTTTGGCATCAATCAAGATGATTATGTGATTTTTCCCTTTTGATTTGTTAATGTGCTGTATTACATTAATTGATTTTCTTGTGTTGAACCATCCTTGCATTCTTCGTATAAACCCCACTTCGTCGTGGTGTACAATTCTTTTAATATGTTGTTGGATTCGATTTGCTAATATTTTATTGAGAATTTTTGCATCTATATTCAATAGGGAGATTTCCTTTCTTATAGCATCTTTACCCAGTTTGGGTATTAAAGTAATATTAGCTTCATAAAATTAGTTAGGTAGAGTTCCTTTTTCCTGTTTTTTTTTGGAAAAGTCTGAGAAGGATTGGTATTAGTTCTTTTTGGAATGTTTGATAAAATTCTGCTGTGAAGCCATCTGGCCCTAGGCTTTTCTTTGTAAGAAGATTATTGATGACTGATTGAATCTCTTTACTTGTGGTTGGTTTGTTAATATCTTCTATTCCTGAGTCAGTGTAGTTTGTTTGTGTGTGTTTCCAGGAATTTGTCCATTTCATCTAAGTTGTCTAGTTTTTTGCCATATAGTTCATAGTATCCTCTTATGATTTCTTTTATTTCTTCAGGGTCTGTGGTAATGCACCCCTTCTCATTTCTAATTTTGTTTATTTTCATCCTCTCTCTTTTTTTCTTTGTCTTGCTAGTGACCCATCAATTTTATTGATTTTCTCAAAGAACCAACTTTTATTTTATTGATTCTTTCTGTTGTTTTTTTGTTCTCCCATTCATTTATCTCTGTTTAATCTTTGTTATTTCTCTTCTTTTATTTGCTTTGGGGTTATTATGAAATTCTTTGTCAGGTTCCTCCAGGTGGGCAGTTAAGTCCCCAATTTGTGCTCTGTCTTGTTTTTTTAATATAGCCACTTAGGACAATTAATTTCCCTCTCAGCCTTTGCCACATCCCATAAGTCCTGATAAGTTGTATTCTCTTTTTCATTCGTCTCCAGATAGCTTCTCCTTTCTCTTACAAATTCTTCTTTGACCCACCAGTTGTTTAAGATGGTGTTATTTGATCTCCATATATTTGTGAATGTTCTCATTCTTTGGTGAGTTTTGAGATCCAACTTCATTCCATTATGATCCAAGAAAATGCTTTGAATAATTTCAGTGTTTTTAAATTTATAAAGACCTGTTTTGTGCCCCTCATGTGCCCTATCCTGGAGAATGTTCCATGAGCATTATTAGAGAAGAATGTATATCCTTGTGTTTTGGGGTACATTGTCCTATATGTGTCTGTTAGGTCTAATTCATTTATCAAATTGTTTAACCTCTCTGTTTCCTAGTTGATCTTCTGTCTGGTTGTTCTATCTATAGAGCAGGGTGGTGTATTGACGTCTCCTGCTATTATTGTTGAAACATCCATCGCTCCCTTCCCCGTTTTGGCTGAAAAGATTTTATCAATCCCTGATGCTGAATCCCAACTCATTCTAGGATTTCTGTCCCATGTTGCCAGGGAAGTTTACACCCCTGGGAGTCATGTCCCACGTAGGGGGGGGGAGGGCACTGAGTTTGCTTGCTGTGTTGGTTGAGAGAGAGAGAGAGAGAGGCCACATCTGAGCAACAAAAGAGTTCTCTGGGGGTGACTCTTAGGCCTAATTTTAAGTAGGCTGTCCTTTGTGGGGATAAGTTTCATATGAATAAACCTCAAGATTGAGGGCTCGGCCTATTGATTTGGTTTGTCCCCACTGGTTATGAGAATATCAGGAATGCTTCAAATGAGGAAGTTAAAATTTCCTCCATTCTTGCCATATCCCCAGGACTTAGCAGATAATGCTTTATTCACTGTTCAAATCACTCTGGGATTTATCGGGGCCTCACACTAGACAAACCTACAAAATCTCATGCCCTATTCAAGGTTCCATGTTCTTAAGGTGTTCAGTTAACCTGTCCGTATAAGTTACGTTAGGAAATGTGCTAGTCAAAATAAAAATTATGTGCCAAATAAACATTTTTTGCTTTAGTCTCACAGAGAAGTTGACGTTTTAAAATACGAATGACTATCTATTTTCAACACCCTGCAAAATTGACATTCCTTTGTTCTTCCTCATGCAAAAACATTTTTTAATTTGTACATTTAATCACTGTCATTTTACACTTGAGGCATTCCTAGATTATACCATCTCAGTCTTTATCATCTATCTTTCCTTCTGGTTTCATATGTACCCCCAGCCCTCCTCCCTCTATCATTCTCACATTCAGCTTCATTTGGTGTATTTACATTATTGTTCTACAATCAGGTAGTATTGTACTCTCCATTTCTGAATTTTTAGAGTCAGTTCTGTTGCACAATCTGTATCCCTTCAGCTTCATTTACCAATATCTACCCTGTTTCTATCTCCTGATGACCTCTGTTCTTAACTGAAATTCTCCAAGTTCATTCATTAATGTTAGTTCATATCAGTGAGACTAGTACAGTATTTCTCCTTTTCTTTCTGGCTAATCTCACTCAGGATAATGTCCTTAAGGTCTATCCATGCTGTTACATGCTTTCTGACTTTATTCTGTCTTACAGTTGCATAATATTCCATTGTATGTATATACCACAGCTTGTTTAGCCCAACTCATCTGTTGACGGATATTTAGGCTGTTTCCAATTCTTGGCAGTTGTAAATAATGCTGCTATAAACATTGGTGTGCAAATGTCTGTTTCTGTCCTTCCCCTCATGTCCTCTGAATGGTATTGCCGGATATTATGGCAATTCTATACTCCTGAGGAACAACGAAACTGCTTTCTACAGCAGTTGTACAATTTTACATTCCCACCAACAGTGGATAAGTGTGCCTCTTTCTCCACATCTTCTCCAGCACTTGTTGTGCTTGTTTTATTGATAATGGTCATTCTGGTGAGTGTGAGATGATATCTCATTTCGGTTTTGATTTGTATTTCCCTAAAAGATACTCATCTTCCATGGCTATTATCTTTTCATATGCTTTTTAGCCATTTGTATTTCCTCTTCTGAGAAGTGTCAGTTCAATGTCTTTTGCCCATTTTGTAATTGGGTTGTTTGTCTTTTTGTTAACAGTCTGTTTATATATTCTGGATGCTACACCCTTATCTGATATGTCATTTCCAAATATTGTCTCCCATTGTGTAGACTGTCTTTTTACTTTCTTGACAAAGTCCTTTGATGCACAAGTGTTTAATTTTGAGGAGTTCCCATTTATCTATTTCTTTCTTCAGTGCTCATGCTTTGGGTGTGTAAGATCTAGGAAACTGCCTGCTATTACAAGTTTTTAAAGATATTTCCCTACATTTTCTTCTAAAAGTTTTATGGTCTTAGATCTAATATTTAGATCTTTGATCCATTTTGAGTTAATTTTTGTATAGGGTGTGAGATATGGATCCTCCTTTATTCTTTTGCATGTAGATATCCAGTTCTCTAGGCACTATTTATTGAAGAGACAGTTCTGTCCCAGGTGAGTTGGCTTGACTGCCTTATCAAAGATCAATTGTCCATAGATGAGAGGGTCTACATCTGAACACTCTATTCGATTCCATTGGTCAGTATCTCTATCTTTTTGCCAGTACCATGCTGTTTTGACCACTGTAGCTTTATAATACACCTTAAAGTCAGGTAGCGTGAGGCCTCCAACTTCGTTTTTCTTTCTCGGGATATTTTTAGCTATTCGGGACACCCTGCCCCTCTAGATAAATTTGGTTATTGGTTTTTCTATTTCTGAAAAGTAAGTTTTTGGGATTTTAATTGGTATTGCGTTGAATCTATAAATCAATTTAGGTAGAATTGACATCTTATTTAGTCTTTCAGTCCATAAACATGGTATGCCCTTCCGTTTATATAGGACTTCTGTGATTCCTTTTAGGAATTTCTTGTAGTTTTCTTTGTATAGGTCTTTTGTATCTTTAGTTAAATTTATTTCTAAATATTTTATTCTTTAGGTTGCAATTGTGAATGGAATTTTTTTCTAGATTTCCCCTTCAGATTGCTCATTACTAGTGTATAGAAACACTACAGATTTTTGAGTGTTGCTTTTGTAACCTGCCACTTTGCTGTACTCATTTATTAGCTCTGGTAGTTTTACTGTGGATTTTTCGGGGTTTTCGACATATAGTATCATATCTGCAAACAGTGAGAGTTTTACTTCTTCCTTTCCAATTTTGATGCCTCGTATTTCTTTTTCTTGTCTATTTGCTCTGGCTAAAACTTCCAACACAATGTTGAATAACAAGGTGACAGAGGACATCCGTGTCTTGTTCCTTATCTTAGGGGTAAAGCTGTGGGTTTTTCATATGTTCTCTTTGTCACGTTGAGAAAGTTCCCTTCTATTCCTATACTTTGAAGTGTTTTCAACTAGAAAGGGTGTCGAATTTTGTCAAATGCCTTATCTGTATCAATGAAGATGATCATGTGGGTTTTCTGCTTTGATTTGTTGATATATATTACATTAATTGATTTTATGTTGAACCATCCTTGCATATATGGGATAAATCCTACTTGGTCATGATATGTAATTATTTTAATATGCTGCTGGATTCGATTTGCAAGAGTTTTGTTGAGGGTTTTTGCATCTGTATTCATTAGAGAATTTAGTCTGTAATTTTCTTGTAACTTTGGCTTTGGTATGAGGGTAATGTTGGCTTTATAGAATGAATTAGGTAGCCTTCCCTCCTCTAGTTTTTTTTGAAGAGTTTGAGCAGGATTGGCACTAGGATTGGCACTGAATCTTGAATGTTTGGTAGAATTCACATGTGAAGCCATCTGGTCCTGAACTTTTCTTTTTTGGGAGCTTCTTAATGACTGAGTCTCTTTCTTTACTTGGATTGGTTTGTTGAAGTTGTCTGTTTCTTCTTGCGTCAGTGTTGGTTGTTTATGCCTTTCTAGGATGTCCATTTCATCTACGTTGTCTAGTTTGTTAGCATAAAGTTGTTTATAGTATCCTCCTATAACCTCTTTTATTTCTGCGGGATTGGTAGTTATGTCTCCTTTTCCATTTCTGATTTTATTTATTTGCATCCGCTCTTTTTTTCTGTCAACCTTGCTAACACTCCATCAGTTTTGTTGATTTTCTCTGTTGTTTTCATGTTCTCAATTTCATTTATTTCTGCTCTTCATTATTTCTTTCCTTTTGCTTGCTTTGGGGTTAGTTTGCTTTTCTTTCTCTAGTTCTTCCAAGTGAACAGTTAATTCCTCGATTTTTGCTCTATCTTCTTTTTTAATATAGGCATTTAGGGCAGTAAATTTCCCTTTTAGCACTGCCCTTGCTGCATCCCATAAATTTTAAGATGTTGTGTTTTCATTTTCATTTTCCTCAAGATATTTACTGATTTTTCTTGTAATTTCTTCCTTGACCCACTGGCTGTTTAAGAGTGTGTTGTTGAGCCTCCATATAATTTGTGAATTTTCTGGCCCTCTGCCTGTTATTGATTTCCAGTTTCATCCCTTTATGAGCTGAGAAAGTGTTTTGTATGATTTCATTCTTTTAAAATTTATTGAGTTGCGTTGTGACCCAGCATATGGTCTGTCCTTGAGAATAATCTGTGAGCATTTGAGACAAAAGTGTATCCTGCTGTGGTGGGGTGTAATGTTCTATAAATGTCTGTTAAGTCTAGTTCATTTATTGTATCATTCAAACTCTCTGTTTCTTTATTGATCCTCTGTCTAGATGTCCTGTCCATTGATGAGAGCGGGGTATTGAAGTCTCCAGAAATCTTGGTAGATGTGTCTGTTTCTCTTTTCAGTGTTTGCCTCATGTATTTTGGAGCACACTGGCTTGGTGCATAAATATTTATGATTGTTATGTCTTTTTGTTGAATTGTTCCTTTTATTAATACATAGTGTCCTTCTTTGTCTCAAAATTGTTTTACATTTGAAGTCAATTTGTTGGATATTTGTATAGCTGTTCGGCTTTTTTCTGATTGTTGTTTGCATCAAATATCTTTTCCCAACCTTTCACTTTCAACCTATGTTTGTCCTTGGGTCTAAAATGCATCTCTTGTAGAAAGTATATAGATGGATCCTGTTTTTTAATCCATTCTGCCAGTCTGTGTCTTTTGATTTGGGAGTTTAATCCATTAACAGCAGTACTTTCTCCTACCATTTTGACTTTTCAATTTTATATGCCATATCTAATTTTTCCTCTTTTTCCCTTCACTAATAGTCTTCTTTTATACACTCTTCTCCATACCTCTCTCTCCTGTTTCTCCTCTTTTCCTATCTACCTCTAGTATTCCCTTTAGCATTTCATGCAGATCCAGTCTCTTGTTACAAATTCTCTCAGTTATTTTTTGTCTGAAAATGTTTTAATTTCCCCCTCATTTTTGAAGGACAGTTTTGCTGAATATAGAATTCTTGGTTGGCAGTTTTCTCTTTTAGAATCCTAAATATATCATACCACTGTCTTCTTGCCTCCATGACGTTTCTGCTGAGAAATCTACGCATAGTCTTATTGGGTTTCCCTTGTATGTGATGGATTGCTTTTCTCTGGCTGCTTTCAAAATTCTCCCTTTCTCTTTGACATCTGACATTTCTGATTAGTAAGTATCTTGGAGTATGTCTGTTCTGATCTGTTCTGTTTGGGGTATGCTGCACTTCTTGGATCTATAATTTTAAGTCATACATAAGAGTTGGGAAATTTTCAGTGATAATTTCCTCCATTAGTCTTTCTTCTCCTTTTCCCTTCTCTTCACCTTCTGGGACACCCACAATACATGTTCATGTGCTTCATGTTGTCATTCAGTTCCCTGAGTCCCTGCTCATATTTTCCATTCTTTTCCCTGTATTTTCTTTTGCTTGTCGAATTTCAGATGTCCCGTCCTCCAGTTCACTAAACCTCTTCTGCCTCTTGAAATTTAACATTGTAGATTACCATTTTTTTTTATCTCTTCTGCTGTGCCTTTTATTCCCGTAAATTCTTTGATTTGTTTGTTCAAACTTTCGATTTCTTCTTTTTTTGTTCATCCCTTGCCTTCTTTATACCCTCCCTCAATTAGTTGATTTGATTTTTGATGAGATTTTCCATTTCTGTTTGAACAGCCTGAATTAATTGTTTCAACTCCTGTATCTCATTTGAATTGTTGGTTTGTTCCTTTGACTAGGTCATATCTCCAAGTTTCCTGGTACGATTCATTGTTTGTTTGTTTGTTTGTTTTTCTTACATCTAGACATTTAATTTCCTCAATTAATTTGTTCTAGAGATTGTTTTCACTGTTTTATCTAGGATTTTCTTGCTGGATGGCTTTGTTCTCTGTCAGTTCTTTGACATTCAGGTTAGCTTATTGTAGACCTCTAGTGTAGGTTTTGTTTAACGCATCAGAATTTTTCAGTTCTTGTTTTCTTTTTTCTTGCCCTCTCTGTATGATGCCTTTTTTTTTCCTTAGGAGAATCTACCTAGGTATTATAAACCCCAGTCAGATTTTCCAAGACCTGACTGGCTTCCTCTAAGGAGAAAGAGTCACTGCTTCAGTTTTCCCTGAAGGTGGGATCCAGCAGGTTGACAGACTTTCCTATGAAGCCTCTAGACTCTGTTTTTCCTGTCCTGCCAGGAGTGTGGCTCTTGTCTGCCTGCTGGTCCCACCAGCATAAAGTGGTGTGTTATCTTTAACTTCAGCAGACTCTCACTGCTGGGATGTGGTTGAGACAGAGGAGAGGTTGTAGGCTGGCTTTAATTGCTTCAGATTTCCAGTCCCTGGGGTCTGAATTCCTTGAGGGGGGATTCCACCTGAGCTGGACCCCACCCTCTCCTGGGTGGAAGGCACAGCCTCCAGGAAATTACCTCCTTTCACCTGACCAGCCTCTTTGTCTCTCACATAAGTTTAATTCCACCCTTGCCTGGGGCAGTTGGAGCCTGAGAGCAGTTAAGTGGTAGAAACAAAGAAAAAAAAATCATTTTCAGAGCAGGGCCCCTGTTCCTCAGGTTTGTTAATCAAGAGCTTAAATTGGTACAGTCCTCTACATACCTCCAGCTCCTACATGCCCTCCCTTTTTTTTTTTTTTTTTTTTAGGATCCAGACCTTTTCAAGTATTTTGTGCTGTCCGATCCAAAAAAAAAAAAAAACCTCTTTTTCTTTTTCCGTCAGTCCTGCACACTCTGTGCTGGGGCAAAACTAGTAACTTTCCCTTTTATTCGAGGTTTAGCTTGGGGCCTATTTTAGTAGTCAGAATTTGTTAATTCCACAGTTGAAGTTGGTTGTGCCCAGCCCCTTGTTGATAGTAAAGTCTCTTTCCTTTCCCCTTTGGGAACCAGTCTGTGGAAGAGGGGTGCTGGCCTCCCCGGTTTGGGGGACTCACGGTTCTGGGTGGGATCACAGCTGGTCCATCTTGTCCAGACGGGTGTACACTCTGTGTCCGGTCGCTGATGTGGCCCCAGCAGTTGTTCTGTACTGTTCCTGGCTATTTACTAGCTACTGTGAGGATGAACTAAATTCCACACCTCACTAAGCCACCATCTTGGCCACCTCTGGATTATATTTCATAATCCATTCTGCCAGTCTGTATCTTTTAATTGGTAAATTTAGTCTGTTAACGTTCAGAGTTATTACTGAAAAGGTGTTTCTTGAATCTACTATTTTATTTGTCAGAAATATATATTCTTTACCCTCTTTCTCTTTTTATCCTTTAAGTTACCCTTACTGGTACTCTTCAAATCTGTGCCCTCCTCCAGACCTCCTCCTCTTTTTTTTTCCCCAACTGGCAGAACTCCCTGTAGTATTTCTTGTAGGGCCAGTCTCTTTTTTTTTTTTTTTTAACTTTTTTATTAATTAAAAAACTTAACAAAAGAACATTAAGATATCATTCCATTCTACATATACAATCAGTAATTCTTAATATTATCACATAGTTGCATATTCATCATTTCTTAGAACATTTGCATCGATTTAGAAAAAGAAATAAAAAGACATCAGAAAAAGAAATAAAACAATAATAGAGAAAAAAA
>PVIY010030489.1:0-30902 GCA_004026745.1 Myrmecophaga tridactyla | reverse complement strand
TTTTTTGCATGGGCAGGCACCGGGAAACGAACCCAGGTCTCTGGCATGGCAGGCAAGAACTCTGCCTGCTGAGCCACCGTGGCCCGCCCCTCTTTACTCTTCTGCCTGCGAGAACCAGGGAGAAAAGACTGTGAGGAGGTAATAGGCAGCAAGTGAGAAGTAAGCTAGACATCCATAAGAACTTCCTGGCAGTGAGGGGCGTGACCCAGAACCCAAGGACAAGGGCAGTCACATCTCTGCCCACACTAATCAGCAGAGACCAGGAGTTTTCCAAGGCAAATTCCAAAGATAAATTTTGACAGGGTTTCAAGCGGGTTAGCCTTGCACTGCGGGAGGCTATGCCTGAGCAATCCGTACCTGACAGACTCAGACAACTCCACTGGGCCTGGGACAGTGCAAGGGTCACAAGCTGTTCTTGGTGGGATTCCTGCATGGAGCCCTGATGATGCACAGCTCCCCAAGATGAAAGCGGGAGGTGGGGGATGAGGTCAGAATCTTTTTTTTTTTAATTGACAAATCTTCACACACATGCATTCCACACATGGTATACAATCAGTGGTTCACAATATGATCACATAGCTGTATATTCATCACCAGGATCATTTTTTAGAATATTTAGGGGTTGGAATTTTACAGGGACCTGGGCAGGGACAGGCAGGAGGTTCCCGCCGGGTTGGGAAAATCTGGGCAGACCCCTTGGAGAAGGTGGCAGGGCTGAGAGGGTGACTGTAAGACAGCCAGGCTGAGTGTGTTTACTCTCAGCCTCTCATTTCACCTTGGACTCCCACCCCATGAAATTGCACAGGAAGGGTCTACACAACCCTTCGCTATTGGGGAAGGAGCCTCGGGAAGGGGGCACTCTCCTTCCCCGGACACTTCCATACTGGCCGCCTGTCTGACTCCATCAAGGCCAGTTACCAATTGTCCCCACCCTTGCTTCTCTGACTTTGGGGGGCAGCCTAGCTTAGTGGTTGTGAACTCTGGCCTGGGATTCAGAGCGGCCTAGGGTATGAGGCCCAGTTAGCCACCTCCTGGCTATATGATCATGGTCATGTCATTTAGCCTCCCTGACCCCCAGTTTCCCCTCCTGTAAAATAAGGCTAATGATGGTATCTACATTGTAGGGATTTGGGGGGACCCTGTGAGTTAATGACAGTCAAGTGGTAGCTCAAGCTTTAGTAGGCAGCAAGCACTTGAATTACTGTCCTTATGATTTAATCTGAGACAAAGTTCACATTCTCAGAACTTTCTATAGAGTGGATTCCACCCAGACTTCCAGGGAACCCTGTCTAAAATTAGTAGGTAAGTAGGCTAGTGGCTGGGTCCCAGGGGCTAGGGGCTTCAGATGCTCTGGACCGGAAGACCTGGGACAGAGCAGTGGCTCCCTACAACCACTGGACCTGTCCAGCTCTGGGCTGAGGGCACAGCCAGCCATCCCAGGCCACCTATAATTACCTTCTGGCAGAGCTCTGAAGTACTAGGCAGGCACGGCAATTTTCAGGTTTTATTTTGATACCCAGACAATGCCCTTGAGCTGCCCCACACTGGCTGGGCATTGCCAGACATAGGCAAAGGTTGAGTTCCTCACTGGAGAGGCCCTTCCAAGGAGGCTGACCTCTGAGTGCAAGTTCAAAGGTTCAGGGTCCCGTGGTCTCCATGGACCCACCTCTGCTCCGGTCCTGGGGAGCCTGGGGCTGTTGAGCAAGCAGATGGAAAGCACCCCAGGACCTCTCAGACAAAGTATGGGTCCAGAGTGTAGAGCACAGTGGGCTCTCTTTGCATGGGGGCCTGGAGCCTCTCCGTCCTTGTCCTGCTTCCTTCTCCCCCATCAGCTGCCCAGGACTTGGTCTCACACGGGAAGATGCGGCATGACTTGCATCATATTGGCTTGGAGCAAGGGTGCCTCAAGCGAAAACCCTGAGCTTGAGCCATCTCTGGAGGATACGCACCCTGGCTTGCTCACACCTGGCCCTTCCATATGTCCTTGCATACTCAGGCTCTCCCACCTCTGCCAGGCTTCTCATGCACAACCATGCACACACACACCTGCACACTCTCCCATGACAGTGACTGCCAGGGTAACAATGAAGGAAGTGATGGTGACATTTCATCTAGAATACCCCCATCTTGAGGCAAAAAGAGAGGTGAGGACCCTGGGAATCAAGCTGAAAGAGGGAAGAAGGAGTCCCATGTGCATTTGTGTGTGTCTGGACACTCACAGGTATTAGCACAGGCAGACCTGCCCTGAGCTGCTTAATCATGCACTGCTGCTGTTCCTGATTGTCTTGGGTACATCTCTGCCTTTGGCATCTGAGCTCCATGGTAGAATTGGGATGTCTCTGGGTCCCATAGAAGGGCTTCCAGGGCAGGGCCCACCAGCACTCCTAGGTGCAGGGAGCCCTAGAGATCCAGGTCAGCCCCAGCCAGCTTAACTTCCATGGAGTTGCCCTCCTAGCCCCTTGCCCTATGGAGGCTCAGGGCACTGGGAGAGCAAATAAACATGCAGTTGGCAAATGTTGCCTAGTGCTGCCTCTGGGCACAGGGATACCACCATGGGAAAGCCAGTCCTTACTGAGTGCATGCTGGATTGCTGGCCCTCAAGGGGTGGGAGCCATCTGTGTGGTAGTGGAGAGGAGTTGGAGGAGAGAACACAGGCCTCAAGGGAGTGACCTTGGAGCTAAGGACAAAATAAAGACAGAGGCTTTTCAGATCTGAAGCTCCCCAGGAAGGTCACATAACAGAACCACATCTCTGGGCACTAGATTGCCCAGAGACTCAAAAGTCCAGGGTCCAGAATTGACAGTGAAGGAAAGGAAGGGCTTTTGAGGTCAGCCAGGAACTCCCTAAACATACCCACACCCTCAGCCATGAGTTTGTTGCCTAGAGCCCATCATTAACACCCGAGCCTCCCACACTCACGGAGCAAAGGTCAGGAGGGCAAAGGTTGGTAGAGAAGTGTCCCCGGACTCACACCCTTGTGTTCCCTCTCATGTGGGCAAGTCTGGCACTCCTGGTGCCAGTGATAATCAGCTTCCACCACAGCCTTGGATGGGGGGCGCTGAACATGAGGGGTGTCCCAGGTTCTGAGTCTCCACCCTGCAACACCTGCACCATTTGCGGCAAGGGGCAGGTCACTCTCGCCCTTGCCCTTGTGAACCCAGGAGACCCACGAAGCATAACTATGAACAATAAAGGCCATTTCTTCATTTGTTCATACATTTAAAGGTGTTTGTCATGCTCATTCCTGTCTCCAGACCTTTGCCCTTGCTGTTTCCTCTGGCTAGATTGCCCTTCCTTTGGATCATCTACACTCCAGATTCTGCCTGGGAAACCCCCTTTGCAAGGTTTCATTTCCCATTATCTTCAGCCCAGGTCCAAGCACAGGCCTGGCTGTTTGATGCCATCCAAGGGCACTGTTAAGTGTGAATCCCCACCTTGGGTGAGTTACCCCAGGTAAGCCAGGCCAAACCATACTGCCAGCCATAACCAGTCTCCTAAGAACCCTGTGCTCCAGGCCCCACAGGCTTGCTTCAGCATTCCTAGAATTGGCGTTGGACATAGCAAGGGGCTATTGATTACCTCTGTGCCTTTGCCCAGGCTATTCATTCTGCCTGGAGTGCTTTCTCTGCCTTTCTACCACTGCCCACTCATGAATTCCTTCCTATTCTTCCTTGCTCATGTCCACTGACACCCCTTCCTCGGTTCCTGCACAGGGCCTAGCACATAGTAGGTACAGGATGGAAAGAACACTAAATCATATTCTACATTTGGCTCTTTTGTACTCTTTAGCTGGTACCTGGCAAGTCACTTTGTCTCTTGAGACCTCAGTCTCCCCATGTATATGTTGGGGAGTGAAATGAGATGGTTTGGAGGACTATTAGCATTATTCTTCTAAAAGTTTAAAGATTTTGTGCAGAGAGCTTCAGGCCATTTAAGCTTCCCTTTCCCACTCCAAAACAAACCCTGACAATAAGTCATAATAGCAGAACTAGCAAGAATCTACTGAAAGTATTTATTCTGTTCCAGGCAGTGTGCTAGATCCTTCTCTTGTCTACTTTCCATGAGCCCCTAAGGGGCTACTAATAGCCCCATTGGCAGATGTGAGCCAGAGAGGGGAGCTCATTTACCCAAAGCCAAACAGAGGCCAAACCCAAATGGCCCTGGGGTGACCCTAACTGCAGGCCAGCGCCTCCACCATGGCCCCTGCCCTTCAACACAGTTGCTCCAGCCAAAAGGATAGGCCCTTTCATGAATTCATTCTCCTGACTCTCTCACCGGTGGTGGACGTAGGGACAGCATCCGGGCTGCCCTGAGGTCTGGGATGTTGGAAGGGAAGAGGGGGCCTGAAGGGCAGCTGCTCCGGCATGTGGCAGCAGGGAGGCTCCAGCCCAGTACCCCACTAGGCCAAAGAAAGTAGCTGCCTGAGCTTCCAAATCTTGCTGGACTCCATCCCCCGCTTCGGTGAGGACACAGACCAAAGTCCAAGTTGCCCTCTGTGTCTAGTCCGAGCAAGTTTTGCAAAACATCAGCCAGTTTCTTGAGATGTTGTCCTGGCCTTGCCCTGTTATAACTGACCACCTGGGCAGCAGAACTGGCCGCCATCACAGTGCCCATCCTTTGTCCAGGGGAAGCTGGGTCCCTTTACAGGTTGCAAAGCTCAGGACATGTGGACAAGCCAGACCCTGGGCTCTGGCCTCTGTCCCCTCGCACTCCCTGTGGATTCCTATGAGCCTCAGTTTCCTCATCTGTGGTTTGGGACCAGGATGCCTGGTCCACCCAAGTATAGGCAATTAGATGCAAGACTTTGGTCTCTATCCTGTGAGATCCATGGCAGGCTTCTGGGCTGGAGAATGAGTGATCCTTGACATTTCAGGAGAACTGCTATGGCTCCTGTGAGGAGAGGAATTGTTGGGGGGGGGGCGGTGGTAGGGGAATCATGAGTAGAGGAGACTGCAGATGTTCAAGCAACAGACACTGGTGACCCAGCCAGGTTGGTGGCTGTGGGAAGAAATGAACAGATTGAGGAGTCAGAATGGAGAGACTGAGGCACCAAGAAGGCATAGAGACCTACACAAGTTTCCATAGTGGCCTGGGGCCTGGCTGAGGTGAGGTCCTCTTAGAGATTAATGTTGTGTGTGGGTGAGGATAAGCATGGGAGGGGGAGAAGGAGGCTGGAAACACTTCTACCTTCTCCTGTTGGAGCAAAGCTTCCACATGAGGGAAGAAAAGTCCATTTGTTCCTCCTCTGTTCCATGGCTATGCTATGCACACCCACATAGCAACCCCCATCCATGTCTGTGGTTTGGCTACCTTAATAAAAGCCTGGGGGTTGTGCAGTCTTCTTTGGGGTCTTCTTCTCTATGGTGGGTGGTGTGGGTAGAAAGAAAGACCTGGAGCTTTCTGCCATCTCCTCCCCTTTAAGCACACCATACACACACACGTACACACACAACCATACACATCAGCTGGCACCCAGGTGCACACACATGCACCCGAACTTATACTCAACAGAACACTCCCATTGTAGGCCGTATGGTCCAGCATTCTAACCCACTTGCAATCCCTCCAAGTTTCCTCCTCAACCTTCCAGTTCTCCCTTCTGAAAGGCATCCCAAAGGCTAGGAGCAGCTCACATACAGTGAGAGTTTGTCACTCACTCCATAGGACAGAACAGCAGGTTGTTCTGCAGCATGAAGGACTTAGGACAGACATCAGAATGAACTTCCTTGGCACCCAGGTTGTGACATCTGAGGATAAGGCTAGATCAGCTTCTTAGCAAGACCCCTAGGCATGGTCCCATATCTCCCCCACACCCGGGGCCTCAGTTCAGGGTGAAGCCTGGCTAGGCTGGATGTCAGAATCTGGCCCAAGTCTCCACTCTGCTGGCCTTGGTAGCCCATGACTAGTGGGAGGCTCTAGGGGCCTACCTGGGAGCTTAGAGTCTGCACTCCAGCCATTGACCCAAATGCCTACACCCCATCTGGAAATTCCAAGCCCCCTCGCCCCCACTCTGGAATCTTGGCCCCATCCCCATTGGCCCCGAGGGACTGACCTGGGGACTGGATGTGTTTCTGGCCCCAAGGACTCACCATTCCTGCTGCCCAGGCCTGCCCAGAGGCTGGCTGCCTGCCTTACCACTGTGGCCAAGATGGCCACAGCCTGTGCCCACAGAAGTCTGTGGGTGGAGGCAAGTCCAGGCATGTGAAGGCCAGGGGGCAGGGGGCAGGCGTAGGCAGCACCCTGAGAGTGAGACTACTCCCTTGTCAACTTCTGCCTTGACCCACTGTAGGCTGCTGCTGGGCTTTGGGGCAAAGTTGGGTGGTAGGTTACATCTACACCAGGGGAGTTCACAGTCTGGGGCAGATGGACACAAACAGCCCAGCTCCCTGTTCCTTTTGGCAGGCACAAGGCTGGGTCCTCTGCACCCAACATCTCAATTCATTCTTAGATCAGCCCAAGGGATGAGTATTTTACAGATGAGGAAAGTAAGACTCAGAGAGGGCTGGCACTTGCTCAAGGTCACACAGCCAATCAGCATAGAGACTACAACCTAGCTCTTCCCTCTCTGGAGTCACTGTACCATGTCATGTTTCCAGAGAGGCCCTAAGCACAAGAGAAGAGTATTGAGAGGAATGGTAGAAAGCAAGACCATTTGGTTAGGGACAGGGATCTGAGAGGCCCCCTGGAAGAGGACCATTTGCATGGGGCCTTGTCACATGGGTCAGGCCTTGGTGTAAGTGTGCTCCAGGGGAAAGGCCCAACCTGAGCAGGGTCAGGGGTCTTGATATGGAAGCGTGTAGGGGCATGGTGGGTCAGTTGGCAGGGGTGCCCTGGTGCCCCAGAGCCTTTCATTCCCTCTGGGGTACCTGGGGTGGAGCTGCTGGCTGTACGGGTGCCTCTCTCAGGCTCTGCTGGTCCAACTGGCCCAACCACTTCTCCAGGCACTGCCCACTGCTAGTGCTCACAACCATGCCAAGAATTGTTAGCAATCCCCAAGTGAAGTCTGGGTCCGGGACCTAGGATCCCCTGTCCTGGTCCCCAGGAGTCCTGAGCTCTGGTCTGTGGTGCTCATTCTCCCACTGCCTCACAGCCACCTCTTCCGGAAAGCCTGCCTTGATTGCACCCCCTCCCCCCAAAAAAAGAACAATTTCTAAGATGCAATGACAATGTGGAGGGTAGGTCTGTGTGGGAAGATGAAATTAGGGGTGCAATTATAGGAAATTTCTACTTTACTTTGTAACGTATCTTATTTTCCCTATTTGCTTTAATGGAAATGTATTACTTTTTCATCAGAATAGCAGAAAATCGTTGCTTTTCTAGATTTCTGCAACTCTTCTTTCCCTGCCTCTCATATCCCATCCAATCCTTATGTCCTGCGGGTCTTCTCAGAGGCTCCCAGCTGGGAGTGCGGCCAGGGTGGCAAGCCGCAAGACCTTGTACTACCCTCATACTCAGGGCCTCGATTGCAACAGCCATGAAATGGGTGTGCTCAGTTCTCCCGGATTCCGCTGTACAGACAGAGCCCGCAGCCAGCAGCGGGGAGGGTTGCCAAGAAGACGCCACCCGGCGCCGGGGCCCAGGTGTCAGCGCGCGCCCAGCCGCCAGGTGGCTGCCCGACTCGGCATAAAGCCGGACCGTTTATAGCCGGTCCCCTGTAACGCGGCTGGGGTGCGGCCCCCGCCCTCCGCACGGAAAGGCTTCCCTGGGGCGGGGCGAGGAGCCAGGGAGGTGGGGACTGCCGGGCCAGTCATTACCCCTGCGCGAGAATCGTGCCTGCGGGGGCAGGAGCGCGGTACTCCGGGTGGGCCTGGGGATCTGTGAGGGGCGTGGGGAGCTGGTGTGCCATTGGTCCTCCCACACACTCCCCACTGAGAGGGGCCGTCCTCCAGCCCGGGGCACCCGCAAGCTCCCAGCTTCCCACCAGCCAAGATGGGCTGGGTGAGCCGTCTTCTGCAGAGGGAGACTGAGGCACTGGCAGGTGAGGGGGCTGGTGAGGCCCAGAGCATCTGGGTGTCTGAGACCCTCAGACACTCAAGGTGTCAGCACCTAAGAGGTGGCAGGTCAGAGTAGGGTGGATACTGGAGCGCAGAGGTGGGGAAGATGGGGGCAGTGGAGGAGAGTTGGGAGCTCCTCGGGACTCTATGCCGAGAGGATGGCTGTTGCCTGGGATTGCTCTGAAATAAGAACCCCCATCCTCCCTCCCTCCACGTTCTTTGGGGAACAGGTAAGCCCAGGAGCTGCCAGTGAGGGCTGTGCTTTGGTCAGTGTTGGGTGGGGACTCAGGGGCTGTGTACCCCTGTACGGCTCTAAAAAAGCCCCGAGCCCTGTGCTCTCAGAAAGCATCTTCCCCTTGTCTACCCCAAGTATTTCGCAAGTTTCACCCAAGCACAAATGTAATTGAGGAAGGAACTTGGAGACCATTAGCTTGGCCTTCCCAACTCTTTGTAGTTAGTAGCTCTGCTGCTAGAGCCCCTGAAGCCTGGTCTCTTCAATCCTCTCAGCAAGCCTGTGAGGTCGATATTACTCTTATCATCTCCATTCCACAGATGAGGACCCTGAGACGCAGTTAAATTACAGGTCCAGGACAGAGCCAGGATGTGAACCTGGCCACTGCCTGCCTGCCCAACCTGCTCTTACCCTCCCCCGCACCCAGTGCCCCAGGCCGAAGCCCCTGCTGATGGTGGCCTGAGGCATGGCTGCAGGTTGGACCATGTCTCAAAGGCCCTCCTTACCCACCTACCCCCAGGGGAACCCTCCCAGGTTCTGACATCCCCCGCAGTTGTGCAGGTGCACGGTCCCTACTGGCCTGGACTTCCTGCCCCAGAAACAGGAGCCCACTGTCTCTTGGCTGGGCCAGCATTCTGGGTGTGATGGGGATGGTGCTGGCAGCCAAAGCTTCAGGGACAGGGATGGCGAAACAGGCAGAAACAAAGAGAGGGAGTGAGAAGAGAGAGCAGGAGGTACAGTGAGGGGCCAATGAGGAAGAGGCTGGGGCAAGGACCAACTGGCAGGGAGCAATTGGGGGTCCCTGGTCCACCCACAGCTGGTGGGGGAGGGGTCAGAGGAAGGCTGCTTGACTGAATCCTCAACTTGCTGTAGAGGGCCTGAGGGCTGCCCAGTGTTCATGGCCTCTGGGCAAGACAGGGCCAGGGGCAGGCTGCACCTCTTCTGGACATCCCCTGCAGGGTGACTGTAGAGGAACAGCCCCAGTGGATGCCGGAGGTGGGAGTCCAGGATGCTGCTCAGTTGTTACACTGGACAGTCCCATTTCCTTGGCTGTAAACATGGAGGAGGGGGAAAGGAAAGTACCACTTCTGGCTGCTGCACTGGGCCCAGCCCTGCCAGTGGATTTATGGCCCACATCACTAAGGCCATTGAGGGCTCTTCTGAGGCTGACAATCTGTGACTCAGCACAATGACCATACCCATAATCCTGGCCAACGTGGTCCAAGTCCTCACTGGGTGCCCACTCTGCCCACTCTGATGACCTACTGACAAGTAGGTCATAAGCTTCTTTCACAGAGCAGACTTAGATTCAGAGAGATGCATTCACCTGCCCAAGTGGCACAGCCAAGTCTTGTCCCCAGGCCGCAGCAGGCCCTTCTTAGGTTAGTGCCAGGCAGATTGTGGGGGCACAGAAACAAGCTCATCTGGATCTGTCCTGGCCCATTCTGTGTGTCACTCAGGAGGAGATCCAGGGTGCAGGGTGGCTCTAGCCAAGCTTGACCTGGACTCCCTGGACCTCACACAAGCCTGATCCTCCTCAGGCTTCTGGATACACACCTGTCCCTGGAGGGAAGCCCAGCTGCCTCCCTCCTTTACCTTGGTCAGGGTGTAGGCTGCACAGCCTCAGCTGTTCTGCCCTTTGTCTGAGTGCATTACACTTTCCTTTGGAGTCTCCAGAGGAAGAAAATTAGCTGAAGTGAATGTGTGCTCTCAGGCCCTAAAATCATGAGTCTGCATAATCCTGAGGGCCAGAAAAATGCTCCTTGGTATCTAACCCAAATCCTTCTTGCTCCTGCAACACCAGCCCAGATCTAAAACAGTGGTTCTCGACAAGGGGTGATTTTGCCCCCAGAGGACATTAATAATGTCTGGAGACATTTTCGTTTGTTACAACTCAGTGTGTGTGTGTGTGTGTGTGTGTGTACTATTGACATCTAGCAGATAGAGGCCAGGTGTGTTGCTACATCCTACAATGCACAGGTTGAGGATGGACCCCACAACAAAGAACTGTCTGGCCCAAAGACCAGTAGTGCTGAGATTAAGAACCTCGGATTCAAAAGTAAGGCATGGGCTTTGGAGATAAGCAGACCTCAGTTTGAATCCTGCCCCTGCCATTTACAAGTGTACAACCTTTGGCAAGTGGCATCACCTCTCTCTGAGCCTTAGTTTTCTCCTCACTAAAACTGGTGTTAACAACAGCCCTCACCTCACTTGGTCTCGAGGACTGAACAGACCACCCACATCTAGCACCTAGCACAGGGCCTGACACTGGCGAAGTCCCAGTCAGTGCTAGCCACAGTTCTTTCCCTTTTTCCAAGTTGAACTGCATGCAGGGTATGGTAGGAAAGGTCTGGTGACTGCACCTGGAGCTCTCCACGGCTGGAGCAGAGGAATCAGGACTGGGAGCCTCATCTTTATTTTCTTTTCAAATTGGGTCCTCCCTCCTCCCAGGTGTAAAGCACCCCCTGCCCTCCCCCTCCACGCACACTCCCACCCCAGGACTTGAAATGAATATTGTATTTCTGCCTCTAGCCCGGTTCCCCCTCCTCCCTGACTGGGGATCTCATACTTAAACTGGATTTGGGATCCACTAGCCCCAGGAATCTCATTGGACAACCCTCCCCTCCTATTCCCACAGCTGGGCAAACCATCTGGGTCTGGCCCTGCGCCTCTGCCCTGACCTCAGCCCAGACTCCTCCCACCTGAACAATGTGGCAGCGCCTCTGTCCTTCCCCGTCACCCCTCCCCCTCACTGTAGTCCCTCTGCTTCCCATCAATCCTCTATCTCCGATAAGCCTCTCTGTCCCTACCCTTTCTGTCCCAGCCCTGTTGCCCCATCCATTCTTCTCTGTCCCTTTTACCCCCCATCCCTCTGTCCATCCATCTCCTCAAAGGTCAGCTTGATCCTGTTACCACATCCCAGTAACAGCCTCCACCACCTTCCCACTGCTCCTTGAGAGGACCAAAGTTCTGGCCACAGTTAGCTGTCTCTGCATGGGCTCCTTGCTCAACTCAGGCCCCCTCAGGAATTGTCCCCCATTCCATCCATTAGGCTTAGGAAAAGCTGTTCTGACCCTCCCCTTCCCTCCTCTCTAATTATTCCTCCAGAATGTGGGAAACCCCCCTTTTTGCCTTTTGGGAGGTGACATTTTTTGGATGAGTATTGGGCTAATAGCTTTCAGAGCTTTGGGGGCAGAGGAATGAATTCCCCTGGGCCCCACTCGGTCCCCAGGAAAACAGTCAATGAATGAATGAATAAATGATGACTAACAACCAGGTTCCAGGTCTGGAAAGGAAGTTCGGATGCCTGCTGGGGGAGGTCCCCAAGGTGGCAGCAGGAAAGTGGTAGATTGGGGGGGTGGGGGGATTTGGATAGGGGCTGCACCCAGAACCGCCTGTGGAGTAGCAGCGGACCAGCCAGAAGCTCCCGCCCTGGAGTCTTTCCAGTTCCGTCTCTGGAGGCTGGGCCGGGACCGGCAGGCCTGGTTGTGGGCACCGAGCCCGGCCACGGACGCGCTCCAGCCAACAGGAAGAGAAGGAGCGAGGCTGGGCGAGGCGGGCCAGCTGGCAAGTGGAGAGTCCCGAGCATGGAAAGTCGGGGAACCCCCGCCGGCGCCTCCGACGAGGGGGACCCGGGTGTGCGGGAGCAGTGGCAGGGGGGCACGGCCGGGTCTCAGCGCCCTCCTGTAAAACGGAATCCGCTCTGAGGGCTGGTGCGCGCGCTCATGGAGGGCGAGAGCGCGAAGTGTGCGGGGAAGGGCTGAGAGGCCCAGACAGGGAGCCACCCGCACGGAGCCAGGCAGATACCAAACCCCGGCTCAGGGCTGGCGAGGGCGGACCAAGGGGCGGGGCCGGCCGTGGGCGGGGCCGGCCGTGGGCGGGGCTTGCTGGCACCTGGGTGAGGTCGCACCGCCCCGCCCCCTGGCACTTCCGTGTGCTGCGGCGCAGGAGCGGGAGCCCGCTGGAGCCCCGAATCCCCGTCTGACCCCCGGCGTCCGCCAACCGATCCGAGACCCGGGCCGTACCGCATAGATCTCCTCGTCCGCCCCAGTCAGGACCCGCACCGACCCCCGCCCGCTCGAGTCCCGGAGCCACGCCGGGAACCAGACTCCGCCGGCCGAGACCCCTGGCGCCTGGCCCCGAGCCCGGAGGTGAGTGAGGGCCGGGCCTGGGCGCGGGGTCGGGGCTACCCGGAGGGCGCGCCACTCCTCTCAATCCCCTCCCAGTCTCCAGTTCCCGTTTCCGAAACCGAGAAACTAAGCCGCTGCCAGAGAAAGTACCGCCGTCCGCGGAGACCCTCTGGTCCCTCGGTCCATCCGTCTGTCGGTCCCTCCGTCAGATGGCGGGGCCGAAGGCCCCTTGTCCCTGGCCCTTCTACACAGCCTCTGTGCCTCTAGCTCCTCCAAGTGTCTGTCTGTCTCTCCCGAGTCTTTCTGGGGCTCTCTGTCCGTCCCCATCGCTCTATGTCCGCCTGTCCGGCTCTCCCCAGCCCCTTTCTGTGTCAATCTCTCCGCCTGCCCCATCACCCCCTCCCTGGACCCCTTGGTCCTGTCCTGCCGGAGCCCGCCCCCTTCCCATGCCCGCTTCTCCCTCCGCGGTCCCCTGCCTATCTGTTACCTCCTCTTTTCCACTCCAGGGCCGAGGCCAGGCTGGCCACCAAGTCTTTCCTCCCGACCTGGGTCCCTGTCCAGTCCGCGCAGGGCCTACTTCTTGCTGTATTTCTTCTTTCAGTCTCGATGTCTCTGTCCCTCCAGCCTCCATCCCCCTTCCGGCCCCACCTCTCCACCCCTCAGCTCTTCTCAGTCCCCTCCTCCGGTGGCCCCTGCCTGGTCATCTGTCCCCAGCCAGGCTCCTCCATTGTCCAGGCGCCACCAGCCCACCCCAGCCTGGTGAGGGGAAGGGGAGGAAGGGGCCTGGGGCACCCTCTTGTCCACTGGGGCGGGGGGGGTGGGGCAGGAGGTGAGCAAGGTCAGAAAAGCCCCCACTTCCCTAACTTTTGGGGGTAGGGGAGAGCCCCACCAACCCCCCAACTTAAACCTGGTCATAATGATTTGATAGTATGGGGGAGGGTCCTCTTCTCTGGTCCCCATACTGTATGTGCCGATCCTACATCCTCTAATGAGTTGCCTATGTCTGGGCATGTGGGTATATTGTGTTTGTGCCTTCTTATATATTCTTTGTCATGGGGTCTGGGACTTGCCCCTGTGTGTGTTTCCTTTTTAATGTATGTGAATAGCCAATGTGTATGTGTGTGTCTGGTTGCATGTGTCCTTTGCAACTATGTATGTGTCATGTCTTGGTGTGTTCTTTGTCACCAGACTCCTCTCCATGTGTTGGAGTGTGTGTGTATGTCCCCGTGAGTGTCTGGAGGGTATCGCATTGCATGGGTGTGTCATGGTGACCCATTGGCCATGACTACATTTGAGCTGTTAATCGTGGGAGCCCCTGGTGTCAGGATGCCAGCCTCACGTAAGTGTCTGTGTGTGTGTATGTGTGTATACACGTTTGATTCTTCCTTTCCTTTTGCCACGGAGCTGCTGGGGCTAGGCTGCCCTGGTCACTGAGGGAAGGGACTGGTCCCTTGGGTTTCCTCCTTCCTGCTGTGGACTATGGGGTGGGGCAGGCAGACAAGCTGGCAGAGAGCAGCTGTGTGACCTGTGTGTGTGTGTGTGTGTGTGTGTGTGTGTGTGTGTGTGTGTGTGTGAGATATGGAGGTGTTTGTGCCTGCCCGAGATGGTGCAGGGGATCCAGTGTGTGACAGCCCTGGCTGAGGGTGAGGCATTGGTGGAGTGAGGTTCCAGTGTGAGTGAGTGACTGGTGGGAGACTCACAGTCTGACTGTATGAAACTGCGAGTGTGTGTGCTCAGGGCGTGACTGTGTCTGTGGGGAACTGAGAGTGCCCTAAGTGTGGGTGTTGGTGCAAGAGGGGGTGTGACAAGGTGTGTGCATGGTCTGTGTCCCAGGTAACAGTGCTGGGGGAGCGGGGTGGGGTGAGAGTCCCCAGCGTGTGTTTGAGCGTGTGGGAGGCTGCAAGAGTGGGGGTGTGCACATGACATGCGCCAAGCCCAGCCCTGCTCCTGTCTCCACTCTCCCAAGTTGACAGACACCAAAGGGAAAGCCCTGGGGTTTGTAGTGTTGTGATCAAGACTTTGGAACCAGGAAAGACTTGGGCTCAAGTCTTTTGTCTTAAGAGCAAAAGCCCTGAGCTAGGCCCCTTTAAGCCTCAGCTTCCTTGTCTGCAGAATGAAGAAGGCTGCTGTGAGGGCTGGAGATCCTGTGTTGAAAGTCCTTTAGCACAGCCTTCACTCATAATGAGTGCTTGGCACATACTAAGTATAGTTTAGTAACCATCCCCCACCTCCCCATCTCTGCCCCCAACTTTATGGTCCTCATTCTCTTGGGAGCTAGGGATAATGAAAGCCTAGATAGTCTCCAACCCAATTTCCTCCCTCGCTGTCTGCTGGTATGTCAGTTACCCCTCCCACCCCTTTGACCAGACTGCTTGTAGGAGGAAGGAGGGGCTGACAGAGCCCCCAGCACCCCACCCTACTCAGTCTACGTGACACCCGTCCACCACTCCCAGGCTTGGCAGCAGCATTGGGGGAGGGGGTGGAGTGGGGTGGGGGATGATTTGGAGCTGTGACTGCAGGGCACTGACACTTTAGTTTAGATGGTATAGGTAATTGGAGTTTAAATCAAAACTAGAAGTTATTTAAAGTGCAGACAAAAAGATAAAACCTGAGGTTGCATCGGCCCCAAGGGAGTAGTTATGGGGGTCTGTATCTGGAGAAGGGGCGTACATCTGGGGAAGGAAATCTTTGGTGGAGTCATAGCCTGGCCTACAGTAAAAGTGCTCAGGCCTTGCAGCCAGGAGACTCAAGCCCTCTTGCTGCCTTTGCCATTCATTCCTTCCAGGACATGATTAGGCCTCAGTTTTTCCAGCTGTACAACGGGCACAATGATAATGTGAGAATCGCCTGAACTATAAGGTGCAAGACTAGGCATAAAAAAGCATCGCTATTCATTTGTAACCCCTAATGTAAGTTCACCGTAGGACTAGACACGTCACATCATGGGAGCCTAGAAACCACCCAGGGAAAGGGCACTAGTGTCTTCTCACTTTAAAGGTGAGAAAACCTGAGGCTCAGAGGAGTTGCCTGTGGCCACAGAGTGGCGGCACTGACTGCACACTAGTTTTTCCCAGTCCACAGGGCAATCTCCACAGACAGGACAGTTAGGAGCATTTTTCCTGCTTGTATATGTGGGTCCCCCCTGCAGACTGGAAATGCTCTGAGGCTGCAGGGGCACGGTGTTCCCTCCCTTAGCACCCCATTTCACAGAAGAGAAAAGCCAAAGTTTTCAGAGCCAGGCGAGGTTGAGCCAGACCGTGTCAGCCATGCTGGGGGCTGGCTGGTGAGAGAGCCTGCTTGGCAGTGCCTCCCAGCTCATCTCTTCACTCCTGCCTCTGCAGGTCTGCTGGGAACTGGCCTGTGCGTGGCAGCAGGCCTCCTTCTCCTGGTGGCTGCTGTGGCAGCGGCAGCAGTAACCAGGGCTAAGGGCAAGCAGGAGCCAGGCACTCCAGGTAAGACCGGGTCCTCTTAGATGGTTGAATAGGTAGATAATACACAGGAGCAGCCTTCCTCCTTGGGCTCCCACCCTTCCACCATGGGATGGTGGGAGTGGTGGAGTGCACACAGAGTCCTTGCTGTGAGTGTGGGATCTGGGTGCCGGAAGCAGGCAGCAACTTGCCCTGCCTACGAGGGGCTCCTTGCCGGGACATTGGCTTCTGGCCCGGGGCAGGCTCTGGCCTTGAAGCTCAGAGGCCTGGGGCCCACCAGTGGTTTGGGGCAAGGAGTGGTGGCACTCTGCTAATCAGTTAGAGAGAAGGTGGCATGAAAGGAGAGGATTAGGGGTGGATGTATCAGCTTTTCCGTGGCCCTGTACGTCTGTCTTAGGCTGTCCACATTGTCACACGAGGAAACTGAATTTCGCCTTGAGCCCCATAGTGGGCTGGAGGTAGAGTTGGAAATTAAACTGGTGCTCCCAGCTCCTGGCACAACTGCGTTCTTTCCACATCCAGTCCTCCCTCCATCCCCCAGTCTCTCTGGGGCCTAAGGAAAGACTTGAAATCCCTATCCTCACCTTCCAAATTCAGAGGTGAGCTGGGCTGAGTCTCTAAAGAATGCTATGGAAGGCTGCTGCCTCCCCAAAGCCCCTCATAAAGCTAGAAATTCCTCTCTTTGGGGCCAGCTTTGCCTCCTTCAGCCCCCATTGCAATGCAAACAGTCCTATTTTGCAGTTACCCACTGAGCAGCCAGAGCCCCAGTGAGCATGGTTTGGGGGCGCGATGTGCCGAGGGCACCGGCAGTCAGGCACCTACAAGTCCTGGGGGTGACTGAACAGATTGTGAGCCTATGGGGCTGGGCTCCCTGGATCTGACCGGGGTGGGGTTGGGGGACCAGGAGATCAGGACCCTCTCTTCTGGGGTGGGATGGAGGCAGAACAAGGCCAGGGTCTTCACTGGACCTTCTGTTTATTCATCCTCTCCCCGAGCCTGGTGGGGAGGAGGTGATGTCCCCTTGGTTGGCTGGTGACACCTCTGCTACCCTAGGTCAGAGACCCAGCCCCTCCCAGCTCTGGGCTTCAGGCTCTAAGAAGTTCGATTAATTGGAATCAGCCCACTTTAAGGTCCCAAACATCACCTACCCAGCTCTCCAAGACGTTAGAGGTGCTCATTCGGGGATGCAGAAACTGAGACCCACAGACCCACAAGCGTGTGTCTGGGAGGAGGGACACGCCTGCCTGCATATACATCATACACACACACATACACACAGGTGTTCACAGGGACTCACCCACAGGCACGCTCAGACGTATACACCGAGGCTCACTTGTCACTGCCATCATCCATGCACTCACATGCCTGCCCACACACACCGCACTGAGCCCATTATGGGGCCAGAAAGGGGAGCCCTGGGCAGGGTCACAGCCCAGCCAGGCGGCCTGCGTCTGGCACCTGAGGGGAGATTTGCGGTGTGGCTGTGACCACAGAGCCGTGAGGGATTTGGGCCACACTGGGAGGTGGGCTTTGTTGCCCACCTGGCCCCTGGTCCCTGGGCTGACCAGAACTTGGCATGGGGTGGGGGCCCGGGGAAAGGCTGGGTCAGCTGTGCAGGCACCGTTTGTGGCCGCTGCTGCAGAGGAGGAAGTGGGCTGTTTGTGGTCATGGGGCCGAGGCGTTCGGCAGGCGGGCAGGGATCCTGTCAGCTCCTCTGTCCACGCAGCGTTCATACCTGGTGCGAGTGGAGTTGCCAGTCTGGGAGGCAGGCAGAGCACTCTTCCTGGAGTGGTCTGTCCACATTCCCAGGCCTGGGCCCAGGGGAGAGGCCCATCCATCTCAGGCGTTTCCGGAGGCTCACTTCCTCCAGGCTGCCCAGGAAGTGGTTTCAGAGTGGGACTGACCAGCCCTCCATCCATGGCTTGCCCCGCCCCCTCCTTGCCTGCTGAGGAGAGTAGTGCCTGGCCAGCTGGCTAGGGCAACTGACCAGGCTTTCCACTATTTAGAAAGGGCTGGCGGGACTGGGGTGGGAGTCAGGCGGATCAGGCTTTGTTGGGGGCTCAAGGAGAGGGATGAGGGTCTGAGGCCAGGAGGTCCCACCTACAGCCCCCACAGCCCTGGTTCCTCCCTGGCTCCACGGCTGCAAGCTGAAGTTCAGAGCCTGAGCTCTGTTGAGCATGGCCCCTTCTGAGCGGCCACAGCTGGGCTGCATCTCTGGCGATTCAGCAGCTCCAAAAGAGTGTATGAGCCTGGGCATGTGGTTTTGACTCTCAGCATCTCGGTTTCTCCATCTGGCAAATGGGATGATGACAGCGTTCCTGTTTATGGGGTTTTGTGCTGCAGGAAACAACAGATAATGTATGCAAAGTAACTAGCACTGGTGCCTGGCCCATTCTAAGTATTTAATGAGTAGAAACCGTTATGTTGAAACTTGGGGTTTAAGATGACTGTTTGAAAAACGTCACATGGTGCTGATGACGGGGGTATTATTGTCTGATGGGTTGGGGACTGGTCCAGTGTCACGGGGCCCGGGGACTGCAGAGCTGGGCTGAGAAGCCAGGTCTCTGCCTCCCTCATCCCCCTTCCATTCTGCCTCCAGCAGCAGTGGGGCGGGGGCGGGGTAGGGATCTCTTGGTTCAATAGGTTCTGCATCCTCCGAGGAGAGGAGCTCCGAGATGGAACAGCTGTGCCCACTCAGCCACTCAGCCCCCTCCTGCTCCTCTCCCCCTCACTCCCTTTCAGAGGAAGAAAAATAGATCTCATGACAAATGGATGCAGGGAAGGGAATGGCAGTTCGCAGCTGCTGACTGCCCCCCCCCCACTCCTCCCTTTGGCCCCTCTCCCCCACTCTGGTCCCCTGAGGGACACTGGGCTTGGAGCAGCCAAGCAGGAGCTGAGGGGGTGAGTGGTGAGCCTCCTGCCAGCCTGCCTGCCCTTTGGACCCCGGGAGCCAGCCTTTGGGCTGGGCAAAGTGGTAGGCAGCTGGAGCTGATGGAGTTCGAAGGCGTGGAGGCAAGGAAAAGACTCACACACCGTCTACATATATCCTTGGCGACTGGTGGCAGGGGCCTGCCTGCCCTAAGGCCACGGAGAGAGTCAGCCCAGTGAGGGCTGAGCTTCGGCCTTTGCCATCTGGGGCCAAGAGACTTGGGGATCTCGGGTATTGAAGGGTGGAAATGGCAAAGGTGTGGGGCAGGGGCTAAAGGCCGGAGGGGTGGAGACCAGCACGGCCTGGGTCACGAGTGTGAGTGAGACATCCGAAGGTTAAGGAATGGGACCTCTGCAGTTACCAGCAGGCCTGGGTGTGGCTCGTTGCTCACCACGTACTGGCTCCTCACCGCTGAGCCAGGACTGCCTCATGGGCAGCTCAGGGAGTGTCCGTCTAAGACCTGAGTGATGAGGAGTCAAGGTGAGAGGTGGGAGTCCAGTAAGATGGAACAGCAAGTACAGAGGCACCTAATTGAGAAAAAACGGCTTTTCAGGGAAAGCTGAAAGAGGTCATTGTGGCCGAGGCAGAGGAGTTGGGGGGTGGGGGCCGTGCAGTGACCAAGCAGAGGTAATGGGGCAGGCCTGGTGGGGCCTCAGAGACCTGGGTAGGAGTCTGGGCTTTACCAGAAGGGTAGTGGGTATCACTGGGGTTTGGGTAGGGTAGGATGAGATCTGTTTTACTGTCTTAAAAGACATCTCTGGTTGCTGGGGCAGAGGGGCTGCGGGGTCAGAGTAGAGGAGGCAGAGTCGTGAGTGGGCTGGGGCAGAGCCCAGGGAGCCGATGGTGGTCAGGACGGGGACGAGGTAGAGAGAAGAGGAGCTCTCAGGGTAGGCCACAGAGGCAGAAATGACAGTGTCACTGTGTGGGGAGGAGGGGGAGGATGGAAAATGACTCCCAGGGGCCTGGCTGAAGCAGCTGGGTGGACGTAGCGACTGCTAGGAGGCAGCAGACCTGGCTTGGACAGGTTTGAGTGTCTCTGTGTTCTCATGGTGAGGTCGGAGAGGCAGGTGGACCTATGAGCCTTGAGCTCAGGAAGATGCAGGCTGAAAGTAGAGACCTGAGAGTCAAGAGGTAGCATCTAAAGCCTGTGATGGGATGGGGAGAAAGGGTTAAGTGGGCCTTTGGAGGCCCGGGGTGGACTGTTCATAAGACAAGGCTACTGGCCATCCTGCAAAGGTTCCTGCCAAGGTGCCCGTGAGGGCAGGCTTGTGGTGGCTGAGCCACTGTTTTCATAACAGCCCCGGAAGCTTTAGATCATGTCTGTGGCTGTTGGGTAAACAGGCGCGGTGGAGCAGGCAGTCACCAAAGCTCAAGGCCAGATCAGGTGTCTTCTTGGGAAGGGGTTCTGGGGCGACTGGCGGCTAGAGGGAGGTAGATTACAGAGTCCTCGAGTATCAGGGCTGGAGCAAGACTAGAGGTCTCCCATTGTCAAGACAGGGAGACCGAGGCCCTGAGTCGGGTAGAGGCTGACCTAGTCCAGCTGATTTTGCCCAGCCTGAATCTTTTTCTGGAGTACCAGACCAGCGCAGAACACTCCTGGACTAGGTGGCTTTAGAGCCTCTTTTCCATCCAATCCAAGGAAATGTGGGGGCCCCTAGGATAGCTAGGGATGGGCGGGGGGGCATCTGGGGAGAAGGCCAGGTGTGAGGATATCAACATGATGACGATGCTGATGGCTTGCATGTGCCATCACTGTCTCTCAGTGATGCTGATGGCTTGCATGTGCCATCACTGTCACTGACCCCATGGCAGTCAAGATTGTTCCCATTTTACAGATGAGGAGGACACCAGGACAGATTGACCCAGCTTGCAAGGCACCCAGGTTAGACCAGATCTGAAACTAGACCTGGTGTAGGTTCAGGCAGGCCCAAGCTCTCCAGCTCCTCTGTGTGCTGCCTGCCATGGGATGGCATGCCACAGTGCTTCCTCTCTCGCAACTTTCTCCTGATCTAGAAAGGGGGAAGGCACCATCTGAGTGCTGCCAACCTCGTGGGGAAGGATGGCAACAGGCTTAGGTGGCTGTCTCACCTTCTCCCAAACTCAAAAATTGCTATCAAGAATTCAGAAAATCCTGGGGACTCCCTGTAAGAGGAGGCCTCTGTGGGTGACAGAAAGAAGGGCCGAGAGGCCTTGGGCCCATCTACTTGGGACTGCTGGGAGGGGCTGCTCCTCTCACCCCCCCCCCCACACAAACCCCGCTTTTCTTGAGGTTATATAGATAGGGCAGTTCCAGGGCTAGAGCCAAAAATTCCCCTTGCATTTCCTCCTGCAGCCCCCTCCTGCATATGGACTGCCCCATTTGCCTCGTGCCTTTGGGCAAGTTGCTCCCCATCTCTGCTCATCAGTTTCTGCAGAGTAAGCTTGGCGTCTCGATGGAGGTCATGTGAGGGACGTCAGGCATGGCTGCCCCGACCCGCGCAGGTGCAAGCCCCCCCTCCCATGCGCCGGCCTGTGACTGCCACCCATGACCCCTGGGCCCCGTTCTCAGCCTCCGCCAACTTCGCCTCCAAGCCCGGCAGACAGGATGTGCCTGGCCGACCCACTCCTTCCCTTACTCACTTTGGACTTTGCTCTGGGTTGGGAGGGACCTTCTCCACCTTCCTCAGCAGGGAGGCCTGGCCTGACCCCTGTGCTGCCCTTTCCGCCTCCCCCACCTCCACTCCCCAGTCATGGTGTCCCGGGGGGCTGTGGTGGAGAGAGCTGCATTTGACTTTGTTGGGGCCAGACCCTAGTCGGCCGTGCGGGTCCTGCCAGGCCCGTGCCTTCTCTCTGCACCTGCCTGGAGCACGCCTGTCCCCTTGTGGACATCTTGCGCTCGTGGCACCATCTGGGCAGGAGGATCTCAGTGTGCTGGTGGCCGCGCGTGGGAGTTCGCGTCCTGTGTGGTCTGTGTGCCTGGACCTCCCAACAGAACGGAGCCGGGACTGGGGAGTATGTCTGTGTGTCGCTGAGCTGCACGGGTGTGTGTCCGCGCCTGTGGTCACAGCTGTGCCCGTGTGGGTCCGCATTCTTGTGGGGCTCCCCACGTGGACTGCGTGTGTTGGGGCTGGTGGGTGTGTCTGTGTGCACACACGTGTGTGGTTATTCCTGGAGAGGCCCCGATACAGCCCCTTCCCTGGCTCCTCACAGAGGCCCCCTTGTCCTCGCAGGAGCCGGCTCCCTGGCTCCCGCTGTGAAGGGGCCTTTGTTCCCTGCGCAGGGGGCACCCAGAGCCCTGCCTGTGCTTGAGCCCAGGGCTTCCGCAATCCTGGGGCCGGCTGGGTGGCTCAGAGCCTGTGCCTGCTGCAGGGTGGGCCCCTGAGGAGGCCTTGCCCTCACTTGTGCTGGCAAAGGTTGAGTGTGAGCAGTGAAAGCCTGGGCCCCAAGTCCTGCCACTTAGACCCCTCCAGGCCCTCTGCTTAGGGCAGGCTAGGCCCGGGCAGCCCTCTCTGGCCATCTCAGACAACAGGCTTCCCTGACTGCCACCTCCTCCCAGCATCCCTTGCCTCCACTTGCTGCCCTGTAATTACAATGTTAATGTGCCTGTGCCACGACCAGGCCGGGCGCTCCATGCGGGCCAGGCCTGGTACGCCTTGTCACTGGGTACCTACTGCCTGGACCTTTGGGGCCTCTCGCCCCTGCCCCATCATGTGCAGGGTCATGTCACCCCATGCATACATTTTCCTGGGGAGAAGGCCTATGTCCTTCAGTGGATTCCTAGGGTGCTGTAACCCCCGAAAGGAAAGATCATGCTGCTGAGTCTCCACCTCTGATTCCCAACTCTGATTTCGGTGGTCTGGGCTGGGCCTGGCAACAGCTTTTTTAAAAATAATCTGGAGAGTTTGATGTGCAGCTGGGGCTCAGCAGGCTGAGCCAGAGGCAGAGACACCATCCAGACAGCAAACCCAGGTCCTTGGCACAAGAGTGAGCCCAAATGCTTGCACAAGGTGCCAGAAGGGGCACATGGGCTGGGGAGCAGCTGGCTTCCTAAGGAGTGCAGTAGGCTCCCCCAGGCCAGGGTTTTGAACCGCCTGGAGGGATACATAGAAGTTGAGGAGGGGGACATTCTGGCAGAGGGAACAGAATATGCAAAAACACTGGGGGCTTGAAAGTGAGGCACGTGTCCACAGAATAGCCAAAGGTGGGATTTGAGGTGGAGAGAAGGACAGGACATGGTGTAAGGATCCTTGCATGCCAGGCTGGGGTATATGGGCTTTCCTCAAAGGCGTGGGAGCATGGGAGGTTCCACGCTGTGGGGAGAATGGTCAAGGGGGCAACAGGGTGGTGACGGTGGCCGAGACTGGGAGGGGTTGCTGGGGAAAAGGAGGAGTGAGAAGTAGGAGAGCTCTGGAGCCGTGGGCTGCAGGGGCTTTGTGGGGGAGAGGCAGGGGTCGAGAGGAGCTCTGCTGGGGGATGGTGATGAGGCACCAGTCCTGAAGAGGAGCGGGCATGCTCTTCCCTGCTCTGAGATTTGGCCGTCGCCTAAGACCATAGCTCTGATTCTTCTCCCAGGATAGGGCTGGGCTCATGGGGCTCTGGTGAAAGGTCTTTGGAAGGATCTTGCTATACCCCCTTCCCTTCCAGTCCCCCTCTCCAGCCTCCTGTCCCTCCTACTGGGCCCATTTTCTGGGTTGTGAAAGCCCCACTGGGTTCTGTCTGGGAAGGCTGTGTGGAGAGGCCAGCCTCCACCCAGAATACCCTCTTGCCTGCACAGCCTGGCAGCTTCTGCCTACCCCCCCACTCCCACCCCATGTCATTTTGAAACTCTACCAGGGCCAGCTCTGCTCCCTCCTGTTCTCGCTGCCTCTCACTCTCCTTCACTCCCACTGCCTGGGCTCCATTTCTCCTCTTCCCTCCTTCATCCATCCCTCCAGGCCATTGTGGACTGGACTGACCGCGGACTTCCCCCGGCCAGGGTCTGCATCCCTAGGAGGGCCTAGATTGACACTGCCCCTCTGTCCTGCAACCTGCCACCTGGTCTTCACTGGCAGCCGTTGGTGCCCTCCATAGGCAGGGGGCAGGGACCAGCCCTAAAGCTGGGCAGGTGTGTGTGGGAGGGGGCTGCATGAGGTGGAGTGTGGGTGCACCCCCTCACCCTGGGGGTCTGGTCAGGGGAGCCAGAACAAGCCAATCAGGGCTCTCAGCTGATCCCTAGTTGTCCTTGCTTTGCCTTCACCTGCCGCCTCTGGTTCCTTTGACAGGTGCCTCACCCGAGAGCTTGGCCAAGGCTCTTCTTCTCCAGCCCCAGTTCACTCCTCTGTCCAGTGGGTGGCACCCTGTGGGCCTGAGGCAGAATCAGACACCAGACTGGGACTAGGGGCCAGGGGTCCCTCACTGTGGGGCCTGGCCTCAGTTTTCCCCATCTGTATAATGGAGAGATGGGCATGCCAGTCTCTGAGGGCTCATCTCTTGGAGATATTTTGACTTGTTGGGTTTTATTTTTCACCTTTAACAAAATGGCTATCAAACAAGTTACACGTAGAAAAATCAGAAAATGGATTTGTGTTCCTATGGCTCCCCTCAGGCTCCCCTCACGAGTACAAGTATGGATGTGCTACACGTATGCTAATCCGCCAGGGGGCTGCCTCGATGTCCCAGGAGCCCTGGCTGACACAGTCACTCTGGTCACCTTGAGACTAGCCTCTTCCACTGCCCTGGACTCCCTGGGAGCAGGTTTCCTTTTGCTCTGGAGGAGGTGACCTGCCTACTCTGGCCTGGCCCAGCCACTTCCTTTCTTTGCCTCTGGGCTGTTGTTCTGGGGCAGAGGAGGGAGCAGGGCTGGCAGGCCTCTGCCCCCTGCGTCAGGACTCCATTGTGGCCATGCCTCCCAAGGGTTGCTAATCTCAAGAGCCAGCCAGCTCCAGACTTGTTCAGGTCTCCATCACCCTGTTCCCCAGGTTTGGGAAACCAGAAGCTGGGCCTAAGCAGCTGGTACAGGAGGGGAGGCAGCAGTTCAGGGGTTGGTACCACTTTAATTTGCAGAAGGGGAAGGGGCTCCTCAAGGTTGGGCCTGGGACCAGCCTGTAGAGGGATGGGCGGGCAGACCCGGGGCGAGTGCAGGGTGTCTTTGTCTTCATGTTTGGTTATCTGTGTTCTGTTCCCTGGAACATCTCTGCCTCCCATCCCTTTCTCTCTTTCTTGCCACATGGTACACGGGAAAGAACCAATGCAACATTAGGCAGGCCTAGATTCAAATCCTTCTTCCCCTACTTACTGGCTTTGTGACTTTGGGCCAGTCACTTAGCCTCTCTGAACCTCAGTGTCTGCATCAGTAAAATACTCACCTCCTGGGCGTGTGTAGGGATAAAGTGAGCTTATGCAAGACCATGACCTGGCATCTGATACGTTGTTGGTTTAGAAAAGGAGGGTCCTTCTTATAAGTGAGGAAGCTGAGATTCACATCAGGTCCTTTGACTCCAAGTCCAGGGCTCTCTGTTTCACAGGGCTGCCCTCCACTGTGGGAGACAGAAGCAGGAGAATAGAGGCTCAGAGCGCACAGGCTGGGAAAAGCCTGGCTGGCCTCAGCTGGCTCCAGAAACTTGCCTGTGAGGAGTGCTATATAGGTCCAGCCCCTGCCACTCCCCACCTCACAGGGCCCTGCAGAGCAGCCACAAGGCTGGGGCTCAGCAATGGCTTTCCTTTGGGGCCCATGGACCTGGGCCTATTTGCATGGGGGCTATAAATAGCTGGCACACCTTACTTTGTGCCGTTACTTCATCCCTGCTTAGCTACTCTGCGAGGTAGGTTGGCAGAGTCTGGCCCTGTTGTGGAGAGGGAGCATCTGGGACCCAGAAAGGTCATACTGTGATGGGAGTGGATGCCTGCTCATGGCTGCTCTCTCCCTCCTAGGGTCTAGGTGGTACAGTTTGGGGCAGGGGAGCTGATAGAACCTGGCTGGGGCCCAGGCCCTGGTTTTAGTCCTGAGAAGTCAGTATTGGGTGACCTGACCCTAGGGTTACTGCCAGGTAGCCCCTGGGCAGCCCGTGCAGGCCATGGGTTCCCCTCCTCATGGCACTGTGGCCTGGCTGTGCAGGTTTAGGGCCAGGACCTGAGCCTGCTGTGGTTATGGTTTTCCATCCAGTGGCTTCTAACTGTGAGTGGCAGTGTGGGGGAGGGCAGGCCTGAAGGGTGGCCTGTGGGGCTGGGTGGGGAGACTTGTCCATGGCTCTGTCTCACCCTCCTTGTCTACCTCTGACCCCCTTGTCTCAGGCAGACCCCATGTACGGTTCCTCCTGCTGGCCGGGGCTGAGAGTAGGGGAAGCCAGGGAGCTTGAATGCCATTTGGGCCAGGCCCAGGGGAGGCAGTGGGCAAGAGGGGCTGGGCAGCAGATAGTGGAGCACCTGGGTGCCCAAGATGAGTTACCATGTGGTTCTGGAGACTGGGTTTCCCACTCTGAGACGTGGGTCATTTTCAAAACTGGGCCAGTGGGCATTTGGAGTGGATGCGGTGGGAGGTGGGAGCGCATATTGTAAACTATGAAGGGAGGAGAACTTTGTAAGCCATGAGGGATGGGTAGTTCAAGTGAGAAGGGGTGATGGTGATGAGAGGACCCCTCCCAGAGGCCTGTTGAGTTGATACCAGCTCTCTTCCTACCTGAGTTCTCATCACAACAACCCTGTACCCAAGGGACCAGTCCTCATCTGGAAAATGGGGGTGACAGGCTCAGAGAGACCAAGTGACCTGCCCAGAGTACCACAACTGAGCAGGTGTTGGCTGCAGGGTTGTATGCCCAGGCAGCCAGATCATTGTTTTGCCCCTTTCCCCTGGAGCCCAGGCCCCTTGCAGCACACCTGCTCCCCCTTTGTCCCTGCCTGCCCGCTGAAGCTTCATCCTCAGCAAGCCAGTCACTGCACAACCTTGGTTTCGTGGTTATCCTGTTAGGAATCATAAGACTGAGCTGTGTCTGCTGGGGTCAGGCCCTGGGTGTGTGTTTACAAGTGTGTGGCAAGTATGTGCTGGTCAGATGCCCCAGTGATTGCTCTGGACCCCCGGAATTGCTCACCAGGGTGCTCGAGGCCTCGAGGGGCAGGAGGGTCACACTCACCCAGACCCTCGCACACGTTCGCAGCCGGCTCAGGCAGCCTTGTTCTCCACTCCAGCACTTGTATTCACAGGCACACATGCATGTCCAGGGCTGTGCACAGTCACACTCACGCAGACTCGTCACACCCACATACATCTCATACATCAACATGCACACTCGTGTGTGCTCCAGCCCAGGGAGGCGCCAGCATCTGCCAGGACGTGGGCAGCTGGCCTGGGTTCCCCAGCGCTCACTGACCACTCTCAGGTTAAAGGTCTCAGGCTAAAGGCTTTGGGCCCTGGACTCAGGCGTGTGCTCACATACCCACTCTCTCTCCCACTGAGCAGAAGTCAGGCCTGGGTAGGTGACGTGGTGGGGGCTGGCCTGCCTGCTCCTTTTCCTCTGCTCTGGCTACTTGCCTCCCAGGACTGGCCAGGCCTGCTGGGCTGGGCTGCAGGCTGAGACCAGTGTTTCCTGTGAGCTCATCTGGGCTTGGAGCTCCCTGCAGACCTAGCCACTGCTCTGGTGCCTTGTGGGGTAGCTGGAGGGTGGGGCATCCCAGGGGCGGGGCAACCGTTGTGTGTACCTGCACACGTAGGGAGGCGTTTGACACTCAGTCCCCTGGATATGGGATTGAATGAGTACATACATGTGTGCACGTGCAAAGTGAACGCCTTGGTGCAGGCATCCACGGTTGTGATGCACCCTCGTGTAGAGCCTGCACTTGTGGCTGGTATCTGTGTAGCTGTGTGAGTGTGCACACGTGTGCTTGCATATGTGTGTCCTCCACAATTGGCAACCTGAGAAGGTCCCCAGGGTCGCCTCCTGTCATGACCCCTGACTTGGGGAATGCCAAGGAACAGGGGAGTTGGGGGCTGGCCTGTGTGGTTTAAAAAGCACATTCGATGGTACATCCAACATTAAAATACAGTTTTATATTTGGGAAAATAAATGAGTTTGAAAGTACAGACAACCTTCTAGGCAGACAAGGGGCATGTGACCCCAAGGGGCTCAGAAGGGTCTGGTGCACGGATGCAGGTGGGGCCTCTCCCTGCCCTGGCTCCACACACAGTGGGCTCTAAATTAGTTCAATTCCACCTTTTGGTTCTGGCTTAGGTGCAATTACAGTTTTCCTCTCTGAAAAGCAAGGGGAGACCATCTGGGCCCTGTTTGTCTTCCTGGGTAATTATGAGCAAAAGAATAAGCTTTAAAAAACCAGAAGGGCTATGTGGGGCAGGGTGAGGGAGGAAAGGGTACTGTCCTGCCTGTCTTGGCTGGCAACGGCTGGCCTGAGGTGCCAGAGCTGAGCACATACTGGCCACCTGGCACACAGTAGATGCCTAGCAATTGGGTGCTGATGGAGGGAGGCACTGGGTGGCTCTCCGAATGGGATCACAGACTCAAATGCCCCCAGGGCCCACGTAAGTTTGAAGCTGAGCGAAATGGGTCTGCCTGGCCTGGGGTAGCCTGGCAGGGGTTCCTGACAAAGGGGAGACAGCCATCCCCATGCCAGCTGGCTATTGCCCAGTGGGCCCAGTGTTGCCACATCTTCTGGGAAGCCACAAATGCAGACATATCAAACTTCTCCATTTTTAACATTGGGAACTAGTACTGGTGCCTTTTAAGTGCTGTGTGCACGAGCCCTGGGGGGAGTGGGTAGCCCAATGGCTCCCAGGCTGTGCCCGTCAACCCTGTCCCGGCTGTCTGGCCCACCCCCTCTGTCTCTGCAGCCCCACTGCGGGCCCCGCCATGGCCCCATTCCTGCGCATCGCCTTCAACTCGTACGAGCTCGGCTCCCTGCAGGCCGCGGATGAGGCGAACCAGCCCTTCTGTGCCGTGAAGATGAAGGAGGCGCTCAGTACAGGTAGGGCTGAGGGCAGGACCCTGGAGGGCTGGGGATAGCAGTGGGGCTTAGAATTGGGGCCCAGCATGAGGACCCCTGGCTCTCAGAGGGCTCCTTCTCTTCGTCCTTGTCTCCCTGCCCTGGCCAGCAATGGATTCAGGAAAGCGAGGCCACTAAGACTCACTGGTACCTCAGATGCTGGCTAAGTTTAGGCCTCTCTAGGGCTGGCTCCTCTTCTGTTGATTATTTTACCCAAAAATCTCTGTCCGTCCATCTGTGCTAGAGTCTATGCTGGTACTAAAGATGCCACTGTGCTCCAGGACTGACCTGACTCTACCCTCATGGGGCTCACAGTCAGATGGGGGAGGTAACATTCCCCAGGTGGTAAGTCCTGTAATGGGAAGCCCAGAGGAGGCACCTGTCCCGCCTGGAGTCAGGGTGGGCTTCCTGGAGGAGGCATACATCTCATACGGTTCCCTTTTGCCTCAGTCCTTACCTGGCAAATCCCTGAAAAACCCTCAGTCTGCAGCTAAGCTGTCCCTTCCTACAGGAAGGCTTCCTAGATCTCTAGGCTGGATCAGACCACCTGATTGTGGGTGGTTCTAGAACCTTGGGCCTTGCTCACTTCAATATCATCACAGCTTTAACATTTACTTGAGATTTGAGTTGGTTCATGTTTGTCTCCACCCGGGATGGGTCTATTTCTCTTTCTGCCATGTTCCTTGCCTCCAGTATCTGGCTAGCATGTAGGAAGCTCTCAGCCCACGTTCACTGAGTGAATGCATTAAGTGCGGGTGAAATCTAAGTGGGGCTAGAGGGAGAGAACCCCAGGAGGAGGGAACAGTGGGAGCAAAGGCCTGGAGGCGGGGCCTGGCAGGGTGCCCTAGAGGAGCCGCAGGGAGTTCCATGTGCCATGGTGTGTTGGGGGTGAGGTGAGGCTGGCGAGGTTGGCAGAGCACAGTGGTGGAGGCTGAGGGGTGGGCTTCCGTCCCATGGAGGCCGGGGAGCTGCCAGGGGCCCTCGGGGAGGGACAGCCAGTCAGATCCTGCCAGGGCTGAAGGCTGTGGAGGGGCCAAGGAGGGACAGAGGGCCGCCCCCCACCTTGCCCAATGCCCCTCGGCAGAGCGTGGGAAGACGCTGGTGCAGAAGAAGCCGACCATGTATCCTGAGTGGAAGTCCACGTTTGACGCCCACATCTACGAGGGCCGCGTCATCCAGATCGTGCTGATGCGGGCGGCCGAGGAGCCCATGTCTGAGGTGACCGTGGGCGTGTCGGTGCTGGCCGAGCGCTGCAAGAAGAACAACGGCAAGGCCGAGTTCTGGGTGAGGGGCGAGCCGTGCGCGCCGTGTGTGCGTGTGTGTGTGTGTGTGTGTGTGTGTGTGTGTGTGTGTGCGCGCGCCGCTGCGGGGGCAGAGAGCAGCTCCGCAGGAGCCCAGCCTGGGTTCAGATCCCGGCTCCGCGGTTCCCCAGCCACTCCGCCTCTCAGAGCCTCTGTTTCCTCATCCGTAAAAGGGCGCTATGAAAAGTCCCTACCTTGGGGTCGGTTCAGATGAAAAGGGCAACTGGATGTAAAGGGCACATAATAGGTGTTAAAGAAAGCCATTCTCATTATTACGACGACTTCCTTCCCTTTTACTTTATAAAGGCAGGAGATGCGTGTAGTAGAACATTTCAAACTGTATAAAAGAGTGTTTCTCCGCCCCAGCACGGGGTCCAACAGTCCCCCTTCTCAGAGACACCCACTGTTCCCAGTTCTCTGTGGAGTTGTCACAAATATTCCCAGCCTAGGCAGGTGCTTGTGAGCGCAGTCATGGTCTTAACAGCAGGAAGGTGGGAGAAGGGGGAAGCTGGGGCCCCTGCCCCCACCCACCCACCGAAGCCAGGACACTGCACATGCACGGCCACGTGGCTGGGTGCTCTGAAGGATGCCAGGCCGGCAGAGCATCTTCCTGCCCACCCCCCCATCCCCCCGGTTACGCGTGGCTCCTGCTGCCATGACGTCTTAACAGGTACAGACCCCGTAACCAGCTGTGGCTCTGGTCAGACTCCAGTGAAGCGTGAAGGGGCCAGGGCAGGAGAACAGCTGGCACAGCCCTGCACCAAACTCCAGCCAGGCAGGCAGGGACTCAGGGAGCCTCCTCACCATGCTCTCTCCACTCCCCCAAGGGAGACTGGCAGTCCCCAGGCTGGGGTCCTGGGGGTGGTGGGGGAATAGAGGCTCAGGCCCTGCCCTCAGGACCATCCAGTCGGTATGAGGAGGCTACAAACAGGTTGCAGGGGGG